>KZ653375.1:316678-336752 GCA_001010745.2 Gerris buenoi
ATAGAAAATGATACCCCACTTGCTTAGCTAAAGTCCTTCAAATTTTACCCCCCTCCTCCGCCCCTCTAAAAAAGAGGGAAGCGTACATAAAAAAGTTGGGGACTTTTCATATATTATTTGCAATGGCATAACAAAGCTCTCTGTGAAAAAAAAATCGTGGCTTAAAATTATTCCGAAGAAACACCCTTTTTTTGCCTAATTTTACTGGACTATAATTAATAGGATATTAATTTTAAAATAATCAAAATTCTAGTCAAGTCCAGTCATGCAACATGACTTAATGAGCGAATTTTCAAAGAAATCTGCGTATTATTGGCTTATGATAAAATAGGAAAATTTTGGTTTAGAATTTGGATGGGTGAAAAAAATGTTTGGGTACACACGGGTACGGGTACAAAAGTCAAAATAGTATTTACCCTTCAAGATGCATGTCGTTGGAAAGCTCTTTAAGAGTAAAGTAATTATTGTTATGTACATTTTTATCATATTTTCATATAAAAGAGGGGTAAAATGGGAAAAAACACGTTTTTATACTATTTTTGACCCTAAATTGTAAAAATTTTACCCCTAAATGAACTCCAAAAATTCTGGCTAACGAACTTATCCTTTCTTTTGATATTATTGACATTTTAAAATTTGTTTGAAATTTGTAAGTGCATCTTAACAGGAGATATCGTCTGGAGTGACACATATACATACATATACACATACATACATAAAAAAAAGTGTTAAACTTTATGAATCGATTCAGAATGGTCTAAAACTAATTTCCATGAAAAAAATTTTCATTACAAAAATTTTGAAGCCATTGCAATAGCTTAATTTTCTTCGAAAATTCGATAAAATCATTTTTTATTGTTTTAAAAAAATATTTATCATTTGTTCCCAATATATTTACTATTACATTCATTCATTGATTTTGGAGGCTTCTTCTTCTTTTCTCAGAATGACCAATGACAGTGAAGCGAAAATTAATATCTTACACACACACACTAGATATGAACTATGCTACAATTCAGACAGTGTAGTTCTACTTAACGTTTAGTGAAGGGATCTATTCCTGTCTTGGAATTTTTGAAATCAGAGACAAAAAATGTTTTTCTTATTCAGAAAACATAGCTTTTGCTATCTTCGGTAAGCTCAAAGTAAAAATATTAATTTTTGACAAGAAATAAGTCATGTAGAATGCCTGTAAACAAAATAAGCAATCTTAATCGACTTCATTCTAATTAAAACTGGCGTTATACGACTTAAACAAAGACTAATCAATTCTACATATACCGAAACCAGAGACTTCAATTATAATTTACCTCAATGGTATTTTCATTTGAGATTCCTACAAAAAAAAGGGTTTTACACAAGTTTGATTTAGCTAGGATAAGGGTGAGGGACAAGCAGACACAATTATATTAATCTAGGGAAAATGGTTGATCTTTAGTCGTTTGCTTAGAATTGGGTCGGGAGCATTATGAAAAGGGGCTTGATTTCAAGCTGGCTCACCCCCTCCCCCCCCCCCCGAGACTATATAATTAGTAATCTTGACTAATTGGATTCCTGCCGGTTGGTTAAAAGTTTGGACCGAGTAGGCGACTCGGGGAGAAGAGCAGTCAACAGAAAGACTCAGGGCTTGGACCCAGTGTACCGTGTATAACAACCAGGTAAAGTAAGCCAAAACCAACTCCATGATTCAAATGAATTAATGTAATTACAAATATTACTATTCCTTCACTTTATAATTATTGGATGCTTTTTAGAAAGCCTATGCCTTTATAAGGATTAAAAGCGTTAAATCTTAAATAAATGCCATTATTTCATTACAATTACATACCGCCCTTTTTCATTTTATCTAAATTTATATTTTTAATCCAATAATCTAATTATAGATTCATTTGTGTATTTAAAAATTTATTTTGAGTTTAAATAAAACATTAATTTTACATGATTTTAATTAACTAGCAATATTTGTAAGTATGTTCGATTGTTCGGGTCAAATCTTGTAACTATATTTTAAATTTTTTAATTTCAAAGCAGTTATCCTCAACCAATTGAATTGAAATTTTGCATGCACGTTTAGTTTGCATGACAATGTATAGATAGCTAAGTGACGTCATTCTAAATCCAATATGGCGGATAGCCCAAGATGGCGGATTAATTATTTTTTATGCACGCCCAAGATATGAGTATCAAATGAAAGAGTTTGCTGAGAAGAATACGAATAAAAGTTTGTTTTTAAAAGGTTTTTCTTTTTATAAAATTATTTCATTTAAATTAAACAACCGGAAGTAAACATTATTAGAGATATATAGTAATTTATTTAGGTACTTTGATTACTCATTTATGATTAAAACAACTACATCCCTCACAATCCACAATGAATAATTAGGTACTTTTTATGCCAGGCTTAAAAATTGTTACTCGGTGTCATTTCTTTTATTTTTACATTTATATAATTAAATGTATCAAAATATCTATTTAATTTTTAAAAACAAGGCAATATGGAAATATATAAATTAACTTATTAAAAAAAGAGATATGGGCGAGGTTCTCGTACTTCTAATGGAGGCGTTGTATAGAATGCGAGGAATCTATGTGTCACACTAAATGGGCTGACTGTTTTAGCTTCCACCGGGCATACTGCTCACTAATACTACTTAAGAACTTACTTAGAAAGTAACACAGTAATCGTAATAATTAAAAAAAAAAAAAAAAAAAATCCATCNCGAGGCAACTCAAGGTTGTGGGTTCGATCCCGTGCCATGATACTCTGGATTGCATCAATGAATCGCGGACAGTGCAGGGTGAGGATACCCTTTATGGGGACTCTTCCCCCACTCTTTGATGTGGGTCCGATTCGTGTCATGATGATGTAATTTGTATCTATGGTTATAAATTTAATAAAGAATTTCGATGATAATAAATTATTTATTTATTTAATTTTAACTAACGGATACGAAGTACAGAAAATAAATCGAGTTTTGCTTTGAATTGATTTTGCTACATCTTTACACAAGTACGTGGGAAGTAGGAGAAACTTAAATGAAAACTGAGTGGAAAGCTTAGAAAAGTTATTACATTTTAGTATTAAGTACAATTGTGGGTGAAGTGAAACACAATATTTGCTAAAGTAAATACTACTGTGGTTAAAATAACAGTTGTAATCTGGTGTAACGAAATACTTTTATCTACGAGGGAGGGAAGTGTTCGGCGTCATTTCTTTTATTTTTACATTTATATAATTAAATGTATCAAAATATCTATTTAATTTTTAAAAACAAGGCAATATGGAAATATATAAATTAACTTATTAAAAAAAGAGATATGGGCGAGGTTCTCGTACTTCTAATGGAGGCGTTGTATAGAATGCGAGGAATCTATGTGTCACACTAAATGGGCTGACTGTTTTAGCTTCCACCGGGCATACTGCTCACTAATACTACTTAAGAACTTACTTAGAAAGTAACACAGTAATCGTAATAATTAAAAAAAAAAAAAAAAAAAATCCTCCATTTCTTCCTCAAAAATCCTTTAATTCTTCGACAAAAAAAACCCTTGAGATAGTATGGAACATATTCGTTTCTGTGTAAGTTTATCTGTCGGTCTATCCAACCTGTTTTGCAACAACACCAATATATTTATCTTATAATTAGTCTGATTTTAATAGTAGGTCATAATTAGTCCATTATTTTTGTTGTACTCATATATGTTTTAACCTTCTTTGGTCATTGGTTTCTCTTTCAGATAGGCTCAAAGTTTGTCTTCACACACCATTTTATTAACAAAAAAAAAGGAAAATTGCGTTTTTGCCCCATAATAAATTAAATCTGGCTGTTTAAATTTTGCTGATTTGACACACTTATTCATGTCAAGGCAAAANGTCGTAGATAAAATTTAATACGCAACATGGATCGAAGTATTTCTACTCTCGGGATTATCTCTCTCGGCAAGCCTCGAGAGCTAATACTACAGTTATCTTCCTCGGCCTGACGGCCTCGGGAGATAATTTTTTCTCCTTCGGGAGGGAAGTTTTCTCCTGAGGCGTTGCCTCAGGAGAAAACTTAACCTCGAGCCGGAAAACATACTTCTCTCCCTTGTTGCGTAAAGAACTATTTGTGATATGTTGAGTTTAAAATATGTAATTTCTAGGAAGGAGAAAAAGCACGCGTTTCTGTGTATTTTCTTTTGCTCTTTTTTCAACTTCTGATGAATACTAATTCATTAAGAAATATTTAATTTACTTTTCTTTTGCTTACTTAATACAGGTGTAATTTACTTAAAATGATTTGAGAATTCAAGTTAAAATAATCGGTTATTTTTATCTCTTTTTTAAAAATAAAAAATAAAAAGAAAAAAAAAATGTAGCCGAGAGAGATAATATGAAGAGATGCTTTAATTAACTGGCTTCAAACCTTAGGTAATTAATAAGGCTGAGTAAACTGACTATAACCAGGATAAATAAAAAGAGCTTTTTAAATGAAAAAAGAAAGAAAAATTCTGCGTCAAGGCTTGTAATGCTTTATAGCAATGACACTGGACTAAGTCTCTCTCTAGGTTTCAAAACAAACTAACTCACTCCAGCCCTGACTACAACTTTTACTTCTTTCCAAATGTGTCTGTAGTAAAAAATCAGGTACTTCTTTAGATTGTTACTCCCCTATTTTGTTTTAGAATAAAAATTACTTTGACTTAGTAACTATTAAGAAAAAGGGATGTTTAGTCCAATGTACTTTGGGACAAAGGAACATCCCACTTCTGTTTTGATAAGGGGAGTAACAGTCTAAAGAAGAACATTCCGTACACCTACTTTAGATTTGTTACTCTCCTCTGTTTTTTTTTTGTTTTTTTATAAGGGGAGTAACAATCTAAAGAAGTGTCGAAAATCAGATAGGAGGGAAAATAAATTAATATTAATGGAATGATGAATCAAGTAGTTCTTCCCAGTGATAATAATTATATAAAAGTAACAAAACAAGGAAAAAAGCTAAATATTGAGTTACAAATTATCTGATTGTCGGTTCGAAACCGAAAAGTTTCGGACCGAATATGTTGATCTTCATTCCTATCAAGATATTTTGATAGGAATAGATTTTATTTTAGAAAATATTAAAACTATTGTATTTCTAAAACTATCTGTAGTATAGTTTAAAGAATAAGTTTATACAAATAAAAGATAGTTCGAATTATAATGATAAAACATGTCATTTAAAAAATATACTGTCAATTGGTGATGCACATAACTTGCTCGCATCTCAACGTAGTTTTATTTATGTATTGTTTTTATTTATTTAAAAGCCATTATTGTCTAATTTCTTTAATTGTTCCCCCTTATTTTTTAATCTATCAAATTGTTATTATTTTTTACTTGATTTAAGGTATCAATTTAGCAAAAGTTAAAGAGGGTGTAGACGGTTCAAATTAATCTGGGGCTATCTGCGAGTTACTTTATATAAACTATAAAAGTATAAATCAATCTGATAAGTACTTTTGAAGCTATCAAATTTTAATGAAATTTTGTTAGTTGACGTAATTAGCCCATTGTTGAGCTCACATAAATGCATATACTTATTCGATTTTTATAAAATTTGGATAGTTTGTTTTTTAAAGTTGTTCAAAGATGGTCCCATATTACCATCTGCATGGATTTAATATTGACTAAAAAATTAGAAGATAAAAAGATCTTTTTGTATACTTCGTTTTTAAATTTTAAGTTGACTAAAAAATTAGAAATTTAAAACCCGTCAAAATGAAGATCGTAAAACCGTAAATATGGGTCATGTCAAAACAAATAAAAAAAACTTGCGAATTTTTTCCGAACTAACTTTCCATACAGCAAAATTTGCTCAAAACGAATTACATTTTGCTGAAAGCTGGCTAAAAGTATTATAATATAATAATATATTTTCATCGTGTTCTGAGCTATTCTAAAAGTTTTAAATGTCGTCTACTCGGGAAGTTAGTTAAAAATCGATTGCAAGATTTGTACTGGACAAACAAACAAGAATACAAGCAAATAAAAACATAGTAAAATAATAACGTATTAGTGAAATCTCATGAGACCATTTATCCAATAATACGACGCGAGGTCTGAGGAAATGTGTTACAAAGTGGCAGAATATTTTATCATTTGTTTATTTAATATATTGATTATAAATTTAACTTTATTTTGCCACCTCTTAATCAAACAAGCCTTCATTGTATTATTATAAATTAAGCAAAGTATAACACAACATATTTTGTTTGTAATTAAACTTGTCGACTTTTTAAGCCGAAAAAAATGTTAGTTTCATTTATTCATTCTGTCTGCTAATGTAGAATGAAGCCTGCGGGCTCTCGGAAACAAGTTAATACACTGAATACTAGGGATGAGAAAGGAATAGGACTGGAGAAAACTTTTCAGTTTCGTGTCAGCCGACAAATGCAGCTTTCCCTGGGGCAATTTTCATATCCTTTTCTTCAAATCAAACTGATTCAAATTTTTTCCTTCATTTGTTCCTTTCTTTTTTCAATTTTACTGTACATTTAAACTGTTTAATTTTAAATACAATTATATTATTTTAATAAAAAAAAACGAATAAATTAAACCACCAAGAATTTTAGTATTTTTAAAGAAAATAAAAAACCATCTCACCATTGGTAACTTTATTGTATACACATCTGACCTTCAATCATGTATAACCATTGCACGTGCCGAAGTAACAATAAAAGAAAAAATTCAAGGGTTTTTGCAGTGTAAAACACATACTCTTTATGTTCATGTTCTTTCTACTCTTTTCCACTATTAGCGGAGAATGGTGCTTTGATTTTATATGATGGAAATGATGGTATCTTAGTTTGTAATTATAAGTAACTTGTACGTCTGTTTAATCTATCTGAGTGGTTAACACTTTCAATTAAATTAGGGCACGACACATTAATAGAAAAAATATAATACCTACAGGGTGTTACAGAATAGCTATTTCTAATTTTCATAAATGAAAGAGGGCACTTTTTATTCATAAACTAGTGGCGAATGGTAGTTAGGGAGCCAGGATGACCGAGGGTCTTAAGACACTCGCACAGCTATAAATAAGTCGAGGCAACTCAAGGTTGTGGGTTCGATCCCGTGCCATGATACTCTGGATTGCATCAATGAATCGCGGACAGTGCAGGGTGAGGATACCCTTTATGGGGACTCTTCCACAACTCTTTGATGTGGGTCCGATTCGTGTCATGATGATGTAATTTGTATCTATGGTTCTAGGACGGAGCAGGGGGAGGGACAACTCGATGGGGCACTCTTCCCCCACGCTGTGACGCACGCTTATATAGCTTACTATACTAATGACCAAACCATACTCACTTTGGCGGTACAATGTACAAATGTATGATGAGTGAAGTAGCTCGAACTCCACCACGGGGCGTAAGAAGGGCCTAAGTAATGGCCTAATTGCAAGGTTCGAACAAGTGGTTCGTCCTACCCGTCCTAGTAGGAAGTACTAGACTACTAATACTAGTGGTGGGAAATTTCTCGGTGTCAAGATTAACTAGAAATCTATTCAAGTACCATTCGGCAAATTTAACTCTGTTTGAATAATCAGAATGCTTCTGGTACTTCTTTAATTCCCTCCATACAGACATTTGGCTTGTATGCATCACAGGGCAATGACACGATTGCTTGTTTTCAGGTTATTTTCAAATTGTTACAAAACTTGGTCCTCAAAGTCAACATTTTGGACAGTACAATTGACTGCCAAATTATCTTTTTTACTTGTAATTCACCGGTATTTTACACTATCATGAATAACAATCTTGAAAATGATTTATACAGGGAATATGAGGATGCTGCTTCGAATAAATTCGCTTAGCACTACCACAAGCTGTTCCATAGGCAATATGCATGCCTGCTAATGCAATATCTGTAAAATGATGCATTTTCAATCAAACTAATTTATTTAATAAATACTAATTTGTGATACAAGTAAAATATCAACTAATAAAATAGTTGTTTTTGTTTTCAAAGGTTGCTATGATTCAACTTTTACTTTCCCGGGAATGGGATGTATAGTGTATCGACTGTAAAGGTCTGGAGGGACAGCGGATTGATTTAATTTTATCTCGATACTGAAGAATTTCCGGAAACTAGTTTATTGATGAAAAATTTTTATTTAAGTGTCCTCTATCATCTCTGAAAAATTGGAATAATTATTCTGAGACACACTGTAAACCTACATCAAATTTACATTCTATTTAATAAATAGAAAAAAAATTATGGATTTTATTAATGATATTTCTTAATTTTTCTAGAAAATATATAGTGAAACAAAATCTTTCGAAGGCGATCATGTTTAAGAAATGCCAACAATTTCCAAAGGGAATATTTTAAGGAAGTAAGTTGCTAAGACACGTTGCTGCTGTTCGCTTAAATTTAACTAAGATACACCGTTGCGAATGCCCGTGGAGAGCCTAGGTCTGCCAAAGGCTTATAAAGCAATACGAATATAATGGATGACACCACATAATGGCAACTCTAACCACATAGTGGAGGTTAGAGTTTCGTTCTATCAGCTGTATAAAACTTTATAATTGGTCCGCTTAAATCTACTATACAGTAAAACCTGCTAATACCACCATTATAGTTGGTCTCTTCAATGGTCATATTATGGAGGTTTTTTCTCTAATTATATATACATATTTTTAAGTTTATGTGTCCAGGAACATACATACATTTATATAAATGTGCGTGCATATTAAGTTACCTTCTAACCATCATTAGCAAACACGTTATACAAAGCAAAGAAAGGTTATTTAACAGCTCTAAAAGACAGCATTACCCGTTGATACAATCAATTGATTGGTCATATCGTAAATAAAAATCTACGATCTTAGCTTCACACAGCATTTATAAACGAACAATCTGTCAGTAAATGTGTTTATCGATTGTTTTAATAGATCAATTTTAGTAAACCGAATTAGTCACTTATAAAGAGCGTTTTGAATGAAAACTTTTGATTGCCTATTTCCTAAGCGATCGGTTCATTTTTAATCATCAATGACCTAAATGGAACCAATTAGAGTGGTAGAATTAATAAAAGACTGACGAATTATATCAACAATACTTTTGAGTGGATATATATCAAACCTTATATATCAATTTCTCTTTATATAACAACAGACAAAGTTATAGATTCACGTTGACAGGTTCCGCGCGCATGTTCATAACAAAAATGTGATAAATAACAACATGAAAAGGGAGGTTTCAAAGTTACAGAATCGGCCCCAAGGATTCTTGGAATGTTTGGCTGTGGGATATTCAGCAATTTTTCTTGGGATTTTGGTCGGGATGATTAGGAGAAGATTGGAATTTGAGTTCTGAAACATGTTTTGGTTGGAAAACTTGGAATTTCAAGGCTATCACAATGACCACAATTTTTCCGTTACCTTAAGTGACATAAACAAAACAATATTTATAAATAATTTAATTTTACATTTATGTTTTGGATATAAACAAATATTGTTGGTTGCTGATGTAGAATTTGGTTCATTCAAGCCAATATCATCTTATTAACCCTGATTATACTTCTAAAATCTAGGGAATGTAGTTTGCCAACAAGGATGCAAATAAAGGAAAAGGCATAAATAATTAGATAATGAAGCTTTTAAAGTTATTACAAGGTGAATGTAGAAATTGCATTCTTAAAAAAAATAAATATAAGTTATAATTTTGCTGGGTAGTTTTCATTAGCAAAAAAACAAAACAAAAAACTTTACTTTATAAACATTTTTAACTGAAAATTAGTCTAAATATGAGAATGTAGAAAAAAATGGAATAAAAGACAAAGAAACACCATCCTGTTAACACCCAAGGTAATCCTTAGAGCCTCTTAGTATTTTTAATTTGAGTACCATAGCGTAATTAGTTCTACTTTGACGAACAACGTTTGTCTGTAAGTCTAATGCATTACTCTGGTTTTTGAAATGTCAAGATAATTACTAAATCTAGCAGAATGTATTCATAAATAAAATTATTCAAGATTTTTTTTCGGACATGTCTCCAAGTGAGTCTCCTAANTATATAAATGATCTAAGAACATTTCACTAATAAAAATATTCAAAAAACATTATATCGGAATATTATCATGCTATTCTGTCAATTCAAAAGTTCCTACAGTTGACCGATAAAGTGGTTGTTATCACACTAACAATAGTACGCAAAACAGAAGATTCCAGCACTTACTACTTTACCACACTCGTTTTACTTTACCGCACTCATTTTACTTTACCGCAGTCCAGTGTTCCAACTTACGAACATAAAGAACTTAAATCTAAACAAAGATTAAATAATCCAAATTATACGAGTAATAATTATAACAATGACAACTAATGCTTATTTTTTAACTAACTACATGAGATAAACACTAATATCAAATATATTAATATTAAAATAGTAAAGATCTATAAAAAGAACCAAATGTGATGAGTAAGTGTTAAGATGAAATATAATCTGGTTTGCTAAATCAGGCAAAAAAGGCAACATTGTCTACAAATAGAACAGCTAGTTTAGTTGATATAATGAACATTCTTATGATTTTATATTTTATTTACAGATTAAAAACTAACTGTAGGAAAAATTTAATGTGCAGCTCGAGCTTAAAGTGTCTTTGCTGCACTCGAGCCGAAGGCAAGGGCGGAAAGGTTTCTCGAGTGCACCAACGTGTCACTTTCCGCACTAGTTGCACAAATAACTATTACGTTCGACATAATGTATATTGACTCAACTTGCATTAATTTGTTTATTGATCTAGTTATAAATTCTTCCATGGCCTAGTCTCAATTTAAAGTAATACTTTGGCGATATTTTGAATGTAATTATTGTTGGTCACACCATACTCTCGCTTTGGGAGTACATATATATATTTGAACAATAATAATTATTATTTTTATATTATAATTTTTATTCCTTTTAAATTTTTGAAACCGAAGCACAAAACAATTAACCGGAATATTGTTTAATTACAATCTCTTGCATTATTTATTGAAACATTTTCAAAGTAGTAGAGGGATTTTTTTTTTTTTTTTTTTCAAATTTTCAAAATATCTATATTAGGTTTACGTCTACGTACTGCTATATTATGCCAGTCAGCATCTATAATAGTTTCTGTGATTGAAGGTCAGACAAGCTATTATTTGCTAAAACATGAAAGGCAATGAATGCCGAAATGCATTGTATAAAAGAAATGATGGCAATTAAAACACATATGTGTAGAAGAAATAGTAGCAGATCGTTATTTTTCTTTGATATAATTGGGAATGATTGAGAGAGGTTGGTTCTACTTAACTCAAGACAAAAGGGGTGCCTTTTGTCCAAATTTAATGGACAAGGCTTACACTAGAGTGAGCCGGGTTTGGGAAAGGGTTGGGATACTTGATGATAGAGAAGAAAGACTATCGAAAGAGCTCTTGTGCAAAGGTTTTTTGTATGATGTTCCGTGGAGCGGGACCGGCTAAGTGGGCCCCTGGTCTTGTATATATATTCTCTCTAACTAACCTTCTCTTAGTCCTGACTTTAGTTTCAAAAGAAAACAAAGTACCCGTAAAGACACAGTGACTTTCCTTTTAAGTCCAGTTTTCATACGGTTTTGCTGGGCTACTCGTCTTCGACTTCACCATTAATAACGCGGCCAGAAGCAATCTAGATTCTCCTTTCTATTTATACGGGCTGTGCACAGTATAAAGATCAAAAAAACCTTTATCAAATTATACCAAAAAACTTGAACAATATCAATTGTCTCTCTTTTAATAAAATAGAGAAATGCTCCTTGTTAGAGAACAAAAATACATATTTGGGCTTTGATGTTACCTTTAGCATGATCTTAATTCAGAATTAATGACTACGTCGACCAATTAAGGATGTCAATTTTTAAATATAATACATATAATATTATACATATATTTATGCATATGTTTAATAATGAATTAATAACCGTTTATTCTTAACAAATAAATGAACTATTAAGTGAAAAAAGTAATCAATACGATAGACTCTGTCATTGCACCGTCAGGCGATGTATAATATATATATTAATACTATATATATAATGCATTCTATACTACTTTAACAGCAGATATTATTTATAGGAGGCTTCTTTTTAAATTATATATACATATATATAATTTAAAAAGAAGCCACCTATTTTAAATGGATTATGTGGAATAAATATGGTTGCCTTAGCGCAAAAATGACACATCATTTCGAGCTGCGTCGTCGGGACCCTAATCAATTATATAAATTACTAGAAAAGAAAATGGAAAAATTAAAATAAATGAGTGGTACACGTGTGCATATAGATTTTTCCATCGTTAAAATGATCACTCATTTAAAATATTAAGTGTTAATAATGCTATACTTTTAGCGAATTTCCATTGGAAAAAATTCGCTAATGGAGCCACCCTCATGACGGGAGTTGGACCCGGGAATGTGGCCAAAATACGTTTCAAAGGCCCCTGATCACGAAAAAATAGGTCTTATAAAACTTTATATATATATGTATATATATACGTATATATATATTAGGGTGGGTCGAAAAAACAAAATTTTTGAAAATTCAAAAAACGCCCCTCCAGAAACTTGCCATATGGGAAGAAAGTCCCGAGGAAAAAATTTGAGCCAAATCGGACTTCACTTAGGTCTCCCGAGGGGGGCTCAAAGTTTAGGAATTTTTGAAATTTGGAAAAATCACAGGTTTAACTGGGTTTTTTGACATTTTTGCGTGCTAAACTACTTTTAATATATAATTAATGTATATTTTCGTGATCTACGATGCTTATTGTGTAATAAAAACCCTTAACATAATATGTAACTTTATTATTTTTTATTATAACATATGACATATATAAATGACTGCTTGAAAACTATAAAATTTAAACATTTTTTCCNGGCTTGGGGCACAGAGGACCGTAAAGGTATGCGGTACACCCCATGCTGTTATTTGAATTTGTAAAGAATGGACATATGGTTCTTGCGCAGGGGCTGAAGATGGCGATGAAAATATTGTTTGTAGCTACTGCCAAAAAAAAAAAAAATCCTACCGCGGGTGGGCAAGCCGAGCGTATTTCCATTGGAAATTTGTAGTATAATTGTTGAGCAGTTTAAACTTCTTTCAAACTACTACGATTATACAAATACTACAAATTTCCAATGGAAATTCGCACGGCTTGCGGATACCCGCGGTAGGATTTATTTTTTTGAGAAATGAATAAAATCATTTTAATTATTCTCCTAAGAGTTAATCCTTAGATCCTATTAGACAGCTTAGCAGAGCTTGCAATTATAATTGTAATCTTTTAACGTGATTAGCGTAATGATAATACGCAAATTCCAGAATGTTTACTACTTAAACCAATGTCTTAACTACACAAAGAGAATAATAAGCCAAAAATTGGATAAGTTGCTTATACTTAAAGCAATGCAATTAACACAAGTATGACGTCGATAGTTACTAGATCTATAATTGCATTGGCTTATACAATAAGCTGTCTTTAGACCGTTATCTCTAGAAAGTATTAAGTATATATTAAAAGTCAGAATAAAATTAAGCTGGGAGTTTCAGGAATAAAGGATACTTAATCGTGTTTAATAACTATTTTGATAGACTGTAGATTAAATCCTCAATTCATATTTATCTAGTTTTAACTTGGTGCGTAGGCTTCCGCGAGTAGACTCGTAATAAACAGCTTGGTTTCCTGGTGAAATCCGCGTCACGAAGGGGATGAAGTTTGACGTTTCGCTTCTACACCACGAGAGTCAACAACACGATGCACCACATCCCTGAAGATGCTTCCAACATTGGAAGCGAAACGTCGGACTTCATCCCCTTCGTGACAAAAAAACCAAGCTTTTTATTATCTAGTTTTGTTTTAACTTTTAAGTTTTGTTTAATATTCGGCATTAAGGATAGTCTACAACTGAATCTGGCCAAGTGAACTCCATTAAAACTAATCACGGAAGATTTAATTATTATTGGAATAGAAATGCCCATAAGGAAGTACAAAAATAAACGTATAAATGTGACAATTTTGTGCGTAGGTTTTTATAGCAACATAGTTTTCTAGTGAAGTCCATCATTTAGCTCCTCTTTGGTAACTAAAAGTTTCATGGAACATGCGCATTGTTGAAAATCGGAAATCGCGAGGGGCTTTTCATAACCCGTATCTCGAGATTTGTTTAGTGCTATTTCAGAGGGAGTGTTTTCCTACTCCTACCTCTCTTAAAAGATAGTCTAACATTTTTCTCTTTTCAGCACTGATGATGGTCCTATATAGTGGCTGAAAGCTGCTTTGGAATTTATTAAATATATTTTTACGTGTACAGACTATTCTTTTAACATTTCATGATCACCTCGACTACCTTCATAATTTGAATCTACTAAAAGCTTTTTACTTTCAGTACCTCTTCAGCTTTCTTCTAGTTTTTCTTGTGGGTAGCAGAAATTTCTTTGAAGAGCTTCTCCTTATTTCCTACCTGCTCCTTGGAAATCATTATCCAGGTTCCCATTTCTCATTTGATTAGGTAATTTTTTATGGTAACGACAGTCATAGACGTCACTTTTAGGGAGAAAATCGTAAAACAACTGAAAATGCGTGGCTAGTATGTTCTTGCCAATCTGTTTCTGTTTTGCCACTCGGAACTGTATAATGGTTCCCGCTTCCCACCGTCAAGATCCGGTGAATACTTTTCCTGTAAACAAGAAAATTTGTGATAAATTAATCTTCACAACAAAATACTATTTGCTATTACTTTCTTTCGTTGTATAGTTGTATGGATTAGATGTTAGTCCTATATAGTGGCTGAAAGCTGCTTTGGAATTTATTAAATATATTTTTACGTGTACAGACTATTCTTTTAACATTTCATGATCACCTCGACTACCTTCATAATTTGAATCTACTAAAAGCTTTTTACTTTCAGTACCTCTTCAGCTTTCTTCTAGTTTTCTTGTGGGTAGCAGAAATTTCTTTGAAGAGCTTCTCCTTATTTCCTACCTGCTCCTTGGAAATCATTATCCAGGTTCCCATTTCTCATTTGATTAGGTAATTTTTTATGGTAACGACAGTCATAGACGTCACTTTTAGGGAGAAAATCGTAAAACAACTGAAAATGCGTGGCTAGTATGTTCTTGCCAATCTGTTTCTGTTTTGCCACTCGGAACTGTATAATGGTTCCCGCTTCCCACCGTCAAGATCCGGTGAATACTTTTCCTGTAAACAAGAAAATTTGTGATAAATTAATCTTCACAACAAAATACTATTTGCTATTACTTTCTTTCGTTGTATAGTTGTATGGATTAGATGTACGGTTTTAATTGTTGATGAATGTATTTAATTAAGTGATAGTTTTGAATTATTTTATCCATGGAACAAATTTTGCTCTGCTTTTGGTTTTTAGACTTTGAAAAATCCGTGTTGTTATTGGGTCTATATTTTGGGTAAGGACCTTAGAATGAGTTAAAAGGTTTGGAAATGTGTGTTCTGTTAGGGTTTAGATAATGCTTTGAGTTCAAACTATGAGTAATGTTTTCCAGGTGGGGTTTGTGAGTCCAGCGAGTTAGAGGAAGCATGTTTGGGATATCCAAGCCAAAGCAAAGGCTCCAACTCCTCCCACATACTATAACACATCTACGACCCTTCCTAATGGCTGAAACTGTTTTACCATTTCCCACCTGACATAGCACTCATTATCTAACTTTCCCTTTCCTTTCAAACAGCTTTCCCATTGTATCATCTCATTAATCCTTCACTTTTTGTCTTGTAGCTACACTTCAACTTTTTTTACATGGAAGACAATTTGTTTATTGAATTTTGTGTTTAATATACAGCGAAATAGTGGTAAAGTAAAATCTTATATCTAGTGACGACAATTGTTATAACATTTTTTTATTCGTTGGGAATCACTCACGGAACAATATAAAACTGAAAAGGGGCAAAGTGAAAAACATGATGGACAATTGAGTGGAGCCTTCGGAAGTTTCAAAGTTAATACTTGGGAAAGGGCTTCTCTTTAGGACGAAAGTATCACTATATAATTGAGTAGTATCCCGACGACGGCGCACCTCGAAATAATTTGTAAGCTAAGGCAACATTATTTTTATTCCAATAAAAATAAATATTTGTTTTCATTTAAATGTTGAATGTTGTTTTTTCGTTATTGGTCTTCAAAAATATATAATAACTTATCTAAATATATATCTGAATTAATTTTCTTAATATGAAATTCCAATTTTGACTACGGTTTGAAAAAACCTCTTTTCTTACCATAAAGTTAACATTTTAAAATGCCTCTCTGGAAGTAAAAATCAATTAGGAATTCTGTGTAAATTATAATTGATTTACTGGGAGGGGGGGGGAGGTATATAGAATTTAGGAAATGGAGAATTCTGTGGCATCAATATATTCTCGCTTAGTAAACTTATTTTAATGTTATTTCATGATAGTTTACATCAAATTAAAAATGACATTAGAAATAACACGCTGTAGCAAAGCACGGAAATCTAGCTTATGAAAAAGTTATAAAAAAATCTACACGTGTAATTCATCCCTGTCTGTAATTCAACATAGTGATACATACTTGCGGAAAGATAAGGAACAAAATAGCCTATTCAAGTCTATGTTAAAACATAACAACTAGTACTCTACAGGGGTGCAGAATATGTTTGACTACCCCAAATTTCCGGTTTTAATTGTTGATGAATGTATTTAATTAAGTGATAGTTTTGAATTATTTTATCCATGGAACAAATTTTGCTCTGCTTTTGGTTTTTAGACTTTGAAAAATCCGTGTTGTTATTGGGTCTATATTTTGGGTAAGGACCTTAGAATGAGTTAAAAGGTTTGGAAATGTGTGTTCTGTTAGGGTTTAGATAATGCTTTGAGTTCAAACTATGAGTAATGTTTTCCAGGTGGGGTTTGTGAGTCCAGCGAGTTAGAGGAAGCATGTTTGGGATATCCAAGCCAAAGCAAAGGCTCCAACTCCTCCCACATACTATAACACATCTACGACCCTTCCTAATGGCTGAAACTGTTTTACCATTTCCCACCTGACATAGCACTCATTATCTAACTTTCCCTTTCCTTTCAAACAGCTTTCCCATTGTATCATCTCATTAATCCTTCACTTTTTGTCTTGTAGCTACACTTCAACTTTTTTTACATGGAAGACAATTTGTTTATTGAATTTTGTGTTTAATATACAGCGAAATAGTGGTAAAGTAAAATCTTATATCTAGTGACGACAATTGTTATAACATTTTTTTATTCGTTGGGAATCACTCACGGAACAATATAAAACTGAAAAGGGGCAAAGTGAAAAACATGATGGACAATTGAGTGGAGCCTTCGGAAGTTTCAAAGTTAATACTTGGGAAAGGGCTTCTCTTTAGGACGAAAGTATCACTATATAATTGAGTAGTATCCCGACGACGGCGCACCTCGAAATAATTTGTAAGCTAAGGCAACATTATTTTTATTCCAATAAAAATAAATATTTGTTTTCATTTAAATGTTGAATGTTGTTTTTTCGTTATTGGTCTTCAAAAATATATAATAACTTATCTAAATATATATCTGAATTAATTTTCTTAATATGAAATTCCAATTTTGACTACGGTTTGAAAAAACCTCTTTTCTTACCATAAAGTTAACATTTTAAAATGCCTCTCTGGAAGTAAAAATCAATTAGGAATTCTGTGTAAATTATAATTGATTTACTGGGAGGGGGGGGGAGGTATATAGAATTTAGGAAATGGAGAATTCTGTGGCATCAATATATTCTCGCTTAGTAAACTTATTTTAATGTTATTTCATGATAGTTTACATCAAATTAAAAATAACATTTGAAATAACACGCTGTATCAAAGCACGGAAATCTAGCTTATGAAAAAGTTATAAAAAAATCTACACGTGTAATTCATCCCTGTCTGTAATTCAACATAGTGATACATACTTGCGGAAAGATAAGGAACAAAATAGCCTATTCAAGTCTATGTTAAAACATAACAACTAGTACTCTACAGGGGTGCAGAATATGTTTGACTACCCCAAATTTCCCCAGAACATACTTTTTTTCATTAAAATTTCCCCAATCGAACTTTTCGATGTTAACCGCATAACAGGCTATCCTTATTGTAACGTTTACTTAGCAATTCTACTGATGATCTAGGTTCTAGATACGTAGTTTTTCTCTTCTTCCTTGCCATTCACAAAATGCACAATTCACGTGTTGTTTACTTTGAAAGTTGACAGTGTGCACTTAAATATACCTGCTATAATTATATAATGCTATAATAATCACGTGTATNCTGGTACTCTAAAGATGACCACTGATTGGAAATCTTTAGTTCATTAAAATATAGCAGTTTATTCTGCTGACGTGTCATATACCTCTTAGAAATAAGAAGTTAATGTTTATTATTAGTACTCTAAAGAAGAAAATAGTTTGAAAAATCTCTAGCTGATAAATACAGCTGCTTATACAGTTGACGGATCGAAACACTGACGCCTTCCCGAGTCATACAATAGCACATAGAAATGAGACATTTATGTTTAATACTAGAACTCTAAAGACGACCCCTGATTGGAAATATATACTTGATTAAAATATAGCTGTTTATTCTGCTGACGAGTCAAATACTTAAGAAATCAGAAGCTAATGTTTCTTATTAGTACCCTAAAGACGAACATTGATTGAAAAATCTATAAATGATTTAAATACAGCTGCTTATAAAGTTGACGGAGCCATTACTTATATATTTGTATAAGCCTATGTGCAACTATGCATTTGCAGGCATAAGCCTTCGTGGGCTGTTGCGTGTAAATTGATATTAACATTTACTACGTTCGCACGTCGTTTTGAAAGCGTCGGATCCATTTCGTTTTCAAAACGATTCGCGTTTATACAACAAAAAATACAAAGTGATCAAAATATTTGTTTTCGATATTTCATAACGGTGACATCACGAGTACCTTCTTTCTTGTTACCTAATATATCAGCGAATTTTTACATTTTATTTACAAGTTATTAAAAGTTTTTACAGGTTCTTTATAGTATAAACTTTTGTTTAACAACGTTTTGCAGTTTGTTAAAAAAGAAACGATAGCTTACGAAAACAAAGAACTTGAAAAGTAAAAATGAGTAAAATAACCTGATATCTCGATCCCCTCCACGACCTGTTCATACGAGCGTTTTGAATTCGATCCCCCGTTCCGATCACCTATTTGTTGGTGGAACGGATTAAAACCGATACGATCCGTCGTTTTCCGTTCATACAGTGTTGTGAACTAGCGGATCGTTTTCAAAACCGTTTCCAAATCGATGTATGAACATAGTAATTTTTTAGTTTTTCTGTTTTAATACTCTTCTTTTTAGATAGTTTTGTTGAAGTAATCTTTGTTTAACTATAACAAGATAGTATTTCGAAATTGAGTGTTTCCACCCGGTTCTTTTGCCGGTTTGGTTTTTCTTGCTTAACTCGTTGGTTCTGAAGTTGAAATAAAACTTATATAAGTTGTAGGTTTTTTAGGTTTGTTTGGACGGGGGACAGAGTTTCTCTTCTGAATGGTTCCTTGGAGAGTCGTAACGTTTTACACAGAGTTAAACACGAATATAATTTCCCTCTTTTACACTCCGGAATAATCGAACACCACGTTAATTCCAACTGGAATTCCGAATCTCTCTTTTATTTCTCTCTTTTTAGTTTTCTACCTAAATTAACCAGGTAATTTAGACTCGGTGAATTGACAGCTGAATTTATATCTAGTAAGTTATCATTTGGTACTTATTATGTTTTATTCAACTATATAATATAATTTAAAAAAGAAATAATAATTATAATTCTAAACTCGCTTATAGTATTGGTAACTAAAGCTGATTTATGAGAAAAAAATTTATCCGAAACCTTGAATACAATTTTTTTCAAATACACACTTACTTTATTTATTTAATTATTAAATTAATATTACTTCCTATTTATTTACTATCAAAGTATCTTATTTCATTAATTTATTATTAAATAAATGTTATTAATTTATTATTAAATAAATGCTGTTA
>KZ653375.1:342323-354336 GCA_001010745.2 Gerris buenoi
TTGTTTGTCCAGTACAAATCTTGCAATCGATTTCCAACTAACTTCCCAAGTGGCTAGACATTTGAAACTTTTAGAATAGCACAGAACACGAAGACAATGCATTATTTTAATACTTTTATCCATCTTACAGCAAAATTTAATTCGTTTTCAGCAAATTGTTCTGTATGGAAAGTTAGTTCGGAAAAAATCCGCAAGTTATTTTATTTGTTTTAAATAAACACACACCTCATATGTACTGCATGTCCCATAGTCCCATATTTACTATCTTCATTTTGATAGGTTTCAAATTTATGATTTATGAAAGAAAATTTAAAAACGTAGTATGTATAAAAAAAGTTATTTTTATCTTGCAATTATTCAACATCATTTTAAAGCAAGCATAGCTGTACAGAAATCCATTCTAGACATCGGGGGAACATGTTTGGGGGAACATGTTCCATACGGAACATGTTTGGTCTCGGGTCTGTCAGTTGGTATGACCGTCAGCATATTTTTTATTTACCACTATATCTTAAAAACCGCTGATTCGATTTTAAAGAAATTTTTAAGGAATGCTGAAAGTAGCCCACAGATGGTCTTATATTACTTAGGAGAGACAAAATTATTATAAATAATAATAAAAAATGAATTAATAAAAATTAAACTCACTGGAAATTCTTTTTTCACTGACTTTCCTTTTTAATAAATCGTTATATTTTGAAATTTACCTAAGACATTTTAACATTAGATAAGATATTATAAAATTACCATTTAAATGACCGATAAATTTTCAACAAGAAATCATTTATTTTATTTTACTAGAATATTTTTTAGTATAAAATGTTTTTCAAAGCGAATTTTATTAAAAAAGCAATTATCAAAAGGATAAAAGTTATTTGAAACACGAAGAAATCTTTCATATACGGTGCATAGATTTATTTTATTTAAATCCCGTAACACCTGTTATGATTAATGTATAGTTAATACATTAATAGTGATAAATGTAATCAACTACCTGTTGATCTAAATAGATTGAATTATAAATAAATTAAATTAGATAATATGGAATTTAAATTCATCTCTATTCATCACTCAAATTACTAGATATGTATGTATAAAGGAACTATGAATGTATAAATGAACTATGTATGTATGAATGAGAACTATCTTTTATATAATCGAGTAGTGTCCCAACAACGACAACGACAACAACGACTCACCTCTAAATGATTTATAACGTTAAAAATTGATGCGCCATAAGCTAGAAATGAACCAGTGACCTCCAGCGTAAGAAGCGAGACCGCTAGCAATGAGCTACCAAACCAGATTGAAACTTCCGGACTTAAACTTTCTATTTAAACAGTAGTATCCTACCTATACCTATAATATCTATTTAAATTTTTTGATCATATTTTATTCTAGGGCATAACGGCTAGTGTATGTATAAATGAACTGTGTAAGTATAAATGAACTATGTATGTATGAATGAGAACTATGTATGTATAAATGAACTGTGTATGTATAAATGAACTATGTATGTATACATGAACTATGTCTATACATAACTACGTATGTACTAAGAACAAGTCTCTTTCCTTGTTAATGTAATTTATTTTTCTAATATTTTGAAAAATGGGTTAAGTTCATTAAATTTTAGTTGTATCGGTCAACCTTTCAGTTATTGTTACACGAATTACCGCTATTATGAAGTAATTATGCATTATATCTAACTATTTTTAAGTTTTATATTACTATAATTTACTATTTATTGACTAATATCTGTGATTTACAAACACAAGAATGTAATAGTTAATAGTATTTTTGAGAGAGGATATAAACATTAATTAATTGTTTTAAAGCATCACAGATTTAATTTAATCACAGATTTAAATGTATTTTCCATTAATCTTATCTCTCAAATGATAAGTATTTTTTTTAAAAAAACTAATTAAATATTATGTAATGTAATAGTCTTTAAATAAGCCCATCCTTAAGTTTAATTAAGAATTGTTCACTGCTTTATTATTTATATTTAAGGACCTGAAGATGTCCTTTGAGTTTTAAGCTGTTATATTTTCTGTCATCTGTCAATTTCCCTCTCGTGCTGTTAGAAATCCCCCCTCTAGATATGATTATTTTTTCGTTTGAAATATCTTTTCCCTCCAGGTGTATAATACAACCATAAGTAAAGCCTTTTATCTTTTTTATAACTTTATATTGGACTGAAATGTTAATAATATTCATTAGACTCATTACTCTTATGCTTTTTCTTCTTCTACGTTTTCCCCTCAGGTTTTTATCTCTCTTTTCTTTCTCCTCACGTCATTTTTCACGAATTTATTCCGAATCTTTCTTAGAGATTACTTTAATCATCTGATTTTTCTGCTGTCTAAGTAAGCCTCTTTTTTAAGTCTTTCCTAAATTATATTATAGTTAATTTCCTCATTATATCTTCCAATTTTTGTTGCCACAACTGATGTTAGTTGGTCTCAAATCTCAGGGGTGTTCAACCTTGAAGATTTTTCAGCCTCTGGAGATACTTACATGTTTGGTCCATTAACATTCGTTATCGTTATGTCTGCTTCAAATTCTAGTTGCTCAAGTAAGTTTTTGGGACTGCCATTTACCTTAAGAGCTCAAAAACCTCCCGGTCTTAGTTGAGGTGGATGTGGTAGAGAATTTGGTGTGTGAACTTTAAGAATTTGGTTAGAGCAGTTCAAATACATTAATTAATTCCTCTGGAGAGAAAACTATTTCATCGTCATAATTCTTATTCTTAAGGATGATTCTTACAGCTTTTTGAGCGTGATCAAATTCCTCAAGTCTTCATTTGTAGCAATCTCAACAATGGCTTATGAACCTTCATCCTCCTAGGCGTTTGTCTGTAAATATTAAACCAACTTCTCTCTTGCAGCAATCTTTTAATGTACCCTAGCTACATAAATTATGCCATTTTGGATGTAACTGGTGAAAGAATCATTCATCATCATCACTCAATATGCGAAGGCTTTGTCTCCCTGAACTAGCCTCGTAGTTTATGATGACTTAATTCACACTTAACATTCATGAGCAGAATTTAAAAATCTATTATTTAAATTGTTAGTCAGCTTAAGGCCCCCGAATTTGATGTAAAAATTCATTTCTCGATTTTTTCTCGGGATATGATTTTCCGAACATGTATGCTAAATTTTGTCAAAATCGGCCCGGTAGTTTATGCTTCCACCGGCAGATGACAGATGAAAGACAGACATTTTTTAAAAACCACTATTTTTGGAATCAGGGACTTCAAACCATGTATTTACGTCAAAATCTCAAAATAGAATCATGATACTTTCTTTTTATATGAGAAAGTAAATAACTACCTAACTTACTTTACAATAACACTAAATTCAACTTAATAAATTACAATATACAAAAAAAAATATAACAGGATTCTCATACTATTACCTTAAATTAAAGAGAGGCATCAGCTTCACATGCTCTCAACGAACTAGTATATATTTATTAGTAAGCTGAGTGATTATTAGTAAGCTGATCCACATTGAAATATCCCATTTAACAAAAAATAAATCAACACAATGTTGAGTCTTTTCTAACCTTTTACAATAAACGACAACAAAACTCACTTTTAAATGATTTATTAATAAAAATTATACAAATACTCTAAGCTTCTGCACATGGTTTCTCTACAACAGTAATCATCTCCTGCAATTCAGCCCAGTAATCAATCGACTCCCGCTTATTTTCATTATATCCGTTACATCTTAATATTCACTGTTATCCAGTTTAATAACAAATGTGCTTTGCGGGTTTGTAATGCGGGTCTATATAATGTATAAAGGTACTTTAAAATGACATAACAACAATATTAATAAAATATATATTTATAAATTATCCAATATAACCTTCCCCAGCTTTAATTAAAAAGCTCCAATCATTTTTAAAATATCAAAACAATAACAAAATAAAATAAATAACAGAAGGGCTCCAGTATACAAATAGACTGCCAATTGGTGTAGCACATAGCTTCCTCGCATCATATTCACGTACTTTATTGATTTTATGCCTTAACAAGCCATTATTGCTTAATAATTGTTTCCCATGTTTTTTTTTTTATCTGCCAAAATTCTTTTGATTTTTTACATGAATTAAAGTACCATTTTAGCAAGCGTTAAAGAGCACAGACGTTTAAAATTAATCTTGGGCTATCTGTGGATTATTTTCGATTTACTATAAAAAATGTATTCAAATCAGGTAAGTACTTTTGAAGATATAGGTGTAAATAAATTTATTATTGTGTGCATGTGGAAGAGAAACAAATAGACGCAGAAGGTTGAAATATTATATGGGACCAACAATGAGCTAATTATAACCAACCATACAAATTTGAGTGATCGGAAGAGTAGTTTTTAAGATATGTTGGTTCGAAAAATATAAGCTTCAGACTGACTGACTGAGCTTCAGACTAATGAAGAGCCAACAATGTTCCCTGATGTCTGAAACGCATTTCTGTCTTGGAATTTTTGAAATCGGAGACACAAAATATTTTCGTTCATCATAACAATCACATAGCTTCCGTTACCTTCTGTAAGCTCGGAAGCAAAAATAACTATGATCCGTTATTTCCAGTAGGCTTGGAAGTACGTGATAGACTGCGAGGAATCGACGTGCGAAAAAAATTGGCTGATATTTTATTATGAAAAGAAAAAAAAAAATACAATTCAGTGAACTCTTATTATTTTGACATACATTGAAATATATTTAAGTAAGTAATCTTTTTCATTATGCAGGAATAGTTAAGAATAGGCTAAAAGGAATCCTATGCCGACTATTCCTTCTGCTAAGGCTTAAGGCTCTATTACAAAAGGAATTTCCTCAGGCTGGAATTCTCCTACTTGCCAATTCAGAGCAAACCAAACTATGTCCAGAATTCTTTAGCTTTCAAGCATTCCTCTCTCACCAACAAACCAATAATATACCCACAAGTCTTATTGTTCTTGGCTGCCCGTCGTCTTGAACCATTATTGATTTTAATGGAAATAGTATTCAAAACTTTTTTTTTTTTGAAATTTTAAAATATCTCGATGGTTATGTTGCTATTAGAAACAGAAAACAGTGTTCATAATCAAAGTAGTCAACGTCTTTTTACTTTTTTAAGATAAAAAACAATTGGATTTTTTTATTATTATTTATGCGTTATTGTCTATCATTTTTATGCCTGTGATCACATAACTCCCAAAACACAAATCTGCTTCGGACATCATGGCAAATTTTTGGTCCCGTGTCTTCCTGTTGTTTAATTTTTGCGAACTACATCTTAAAAACTACTTTCCAATTTTAACGAAATTTAGATGACAAGGTCGTAATTGTCCCATTGTTTGTCCCATGTTAGTTTCAACCTTCTGCGCTTATTTTTCTGCCTTGCACTTGTGCAAGGCAGACAAATTTCCGTTAACACACATTTATTTAAAATTAAAAAATTATTTAAAAAACACACATTTCCGCCAACACACATTTATTTAAACTCATAATTTCAAAAGTAGCCATCTGATTTTTACAAATATTAATTTAAAAAAAAATTAATGTAGGTAGTCTATTTAAATACAAATCTAATGATATAAGCTGTTTGTTAGGGAAAAATCTAGTTTCTAAAATATATTGAGGAAAATAAATCTGATTTTGTTGAATATTGAAAACAAAATGTTTCTGGGATTTGGGAAGGAGATTATTTGATTAAATTAGTCTGAGTTGTGTCGGACCGATTTTTTGTTATATTTGCTCCCGAGCGTACCAAAGTTAACGGATGCTATGTGATCTCTTTGAATTATAAGTTTATTTTGTGTATGATATACCTCTATCTAATATCATATTTTGAGATAAAGATATTTTATTCAGATTTAAAATGTTTTATTTAAATATCACATTGATGGTTTTTGCCTATCCTGAAATTTAGATAACTAAGAACTAGATGTTATTGGTGTTAAGTTATCAGTAACATAATAACATTCATTTGCAGAAACTTGCGATATTAAGTTTCTATTGTTGTTGGTAAAATTGTTTTCTTGTTGTAAAAGTATGGTTTTTTAATATACATATTAGATCTTATCCTTCCTACACAAAAAATAACAATTACGTTGTTCTCAACTAATCTATTCAAGAGATAAACTCATAATTATTATACATCTTCAATTCTGTTCTTTATAAAGTTCTGTACAAAGAGTATTGAAAACATTTTTTTTCTTTTCACATTTCTTAATTATACGAATAATTTTAATAATAAAAAGTATAATTTAAAATTTAACTTGCAAAAGAAATAACTCAAATACTTTGTTTAATAAGTATCTTATAAATGTAGTTGTCTACCATAATTTGATATCTGAAAATAATGTTGTATTATAATTTTTGAGCAAATTATAAAATGCAAATGAACACAAAGGGGGGGGGCCTCCGGTTCTCTTGGCCCAAATTCTTTGAACTCGGAAAAGATGATTAAATTTTGAATAACCTACTTGAGAGTTCATTTACAATTCTATCATTATATATTTTCTTTCTCTTTACTCTCCTTATATTCGTATATTGCATGTCCTTTGAAAATTGCCCCCATCTCTTTATTTCAAAATTGAATTGTAATAATATTATCAAAAGAATGGGCTTATTATCATTTAAAGTAATTGTAATTTAAAACTTTTACTTATAGGAATAATAATTTATATAATCGAGTAGTGTTCTGACGGTGACGACTAACCTCGAAATGTTTTGTTATTGCTAAGGCAACCAACCACATTTATTTCAATAAAAATAAATGTTTTTTTTTATGTGTTGGTCTTCAAATAGATATACATAATAACTTATTTCATAACTTTTTATAAAACTTATTAAATAACACTCATCACTTCCTTTAGGTGTTCCGCCATCTATATTTAAGATGGTGGTCACTTATACATACGTACATTATGATGGCAACCTTTAAAGAAAGCTAGTTTTCTTTTATTTTATTAAAAAAAAAAAGGTTTTGTGAAGGGATTTTTCAATCTGCATTTTCGATTCAATATGGTGGCCAAGTACCTACGTATTTGAAATCGTAATTAAATATACGATTAAATGAAATGACATACGAAGTTTGAAATTATTAGACACAGACGAGAACAGTGGTCCTTTTCATCAATAGTCAGAATTAATTACTAATCAGGGATTTAGAAAAAAAATTTTTTTTTGAAGGGTTGAGGGGTTTATACAGCTTATGGATTAACACAATATTTTTACCCAATAAGCTATACTTCTTAGATTATTTAAAAATATTTTGTGAACTGAAAAAATCCTTAACAAAAAATTACATTTCAGTTGTAGCAGTTCATGATACTTATACTTATAACAGAGGAAAACGTAGAAATTCATACTTATAGTCTGTCTATCTTATATCATAACCAGTGGCGAATCTATGAGCCCACACGGGCCTGCATTGCGGGCGGGCCCCCGATGACAGGGGGGCCCCCAACCAATGTCGAAGGGGGCCTCTCAGATATCTTATTAGGTTGAGCTTGGAAATATCATACTTCTATAACAATAGAAGGTATGTCAGGGGCCCCCAATCAGAACTAAAGGGCTTTTTTTCTTTTTTTTTTTTTGCTCGTCAATTTTATTTTGGCAGGGGCCCCCAAAAAGTTCTTGCGGGGGGCCTCCAATGGCCTAGCTACGCCACTGATCATAAAATCTATACTAGATCTTGAATTTATCTCTAAGTGGGCTAACGAACACCTCTTTTAGATTGTTACTCCCCTCTATTTTTTCATAAAGGGAGTAACAATATAAAGAAGTGCCCCGAATCATACCTTTGTGTATTAATACAAGAGTGACACGAACAAAGTTTTATCATCCCTAAACCTAAGCGATTACAATTCTTACTGTACGTTGTATCCTAGGTAGAGATGTTGCATCTTTAAAGTTTCTCTTGTTGAGCTGTCACTCCAATTTGTTTGCCTGGTTTTGCTTTGCAAGGAAAATTAAGGTGGGATTTGAAGGTTTTTGGAAAATGTTGTGCTAGTGGAGGGATGGGATGAGGGACTAATATGGTCGGTAGGCTAACAGGGCCGCTAATGGTCCTTAATAAAACCTAACGGGCTGCTTTAACACATCCCTCGCCTCCAACTCTCTCTTTAGACTCTACATTCTTACACCTAGAACCTACCCTCCCTACTAGAAAACCACTATATAGTATAATATCCATTAGAATTAACTCTGATATAGCATCTACTTTAATATTCAACCCCTTTCTACCATGCTGTTCTTAAACAAAGCCTTTATCAAATATTTCTCAAGGCTTTCGTTTCGATAAACAACAGACAAATTCTCCAGATTACAAGGTGTCTTAGCAGAGTGGTGACAAAAACAATTGTGTATAAATACCATGACAAATTCACTGTAAATAAAACAATATTGTTAATTTATAAAACTGACTAAGCTATTGCCGAAGTATTCACGTATTTTATCATTTGTTTTTGTTTTTTTTTTTCTTTGTAACAGTAATATAAGAATTCAAAATATATAGAAAATATTTTCTATTGACTATGTGCCGTTGTGAACACTTTTGGTATTGCTGTTCTCTTCTAATAAAAATTTCAAAAAAGAAGATTATAGTCTGCTAATTAGTATAGCCTATAGAATCCTCACGTTCAAATAATGTTATGCTTTTACAAAAAGCCCAGGAAATAGCGTCTAAAATAGTGTCTGTCTAACATCAAGGTAGATTTTGTGCACAAGTTAATTTTTTAGTAACTTTTAAGAATATGTTGGCTAAGTTCGTCTGCGGGACATAGCTTGGCAATTGGCATTTGAAAACACAAACCGGTGGAGAGTGGCCATGTTCCGCCAATTATGATGGAAATTGTGATTTTAATGATCCTGAGTACAATATTTGTAAGTAGACTGAAAATCAAGTTGATGTTAGTTTGTCCCTTGATAGGTTAGTTATTCAAACATTACTCCAAATCAAAGTGGTCATGAAACTTAAATTGGACTAACAATATGCTATTTATGGTCTACTATCCAAATTTCATTAAATTAGGACGATTTGTTTTCAAGATATTGTTGCTACGTAAAAATGTTCCCTGGTATTTGAACACAAAACTGAAACGATCATACAGCTTCATGACCTTCAGTATGCTCGAAAGTAATATATGTATATACATAATAAATTAAAAGATTAATTACTTAATAATTTATCAATTTAAAGATATTAATAATGACGTATTGATGAATTTTTAATTTAATAATAATACAGATAATAGCTAATTTGTCTAAATAAGCAGAGAAAAATCAGTAGTCATTAATTAATGAGTTTTGCTGTGGTCTAATTCACTTTGATATAGAATAATTTAAAAGGGGGCTTTACCTTTAAAAGAGTGAAACGAAGAAATATGAAAGGACATTTTCTGAGGACAGTGTGGACTAATGGCTGAAACCGTACTAAGAGATGTAATCCTTCGCAATTAGGACCCTAACAAGCATCCAGTAATACCGGGTATCTCTCCTAGCTTATTATATCTTCAACAACCTTAGAAAAAACCATTAACATTAAAACAATCGTAATGTACCTTTCTAGTTAATTTAAACCCTCATATAATTATCTCAGTATTAACCATCATCAACTCTTTAAAAAAAATGTAATACATAATATGTATAAAATGCATAATATATGTAGTACGAGTATACAGTAGTTTATATTAGCAGTTTTTCAAATACCTACTAGTTTTAGCAAAAGGTATATGGATATACATAGCAGACAGTCAAATGAAAAATCGGAAATGAAAACAAGTTAAAAAATGTTCTCTGATGTCTGTAACGCATTATGGTATTCGTTCTTCAGAATTATTTTGATTTAGTTACGTTACTTCAGGCTAGCTTGGAAGAAAAAATATTAAAATTGTTGAAACATTTTCTAGAATGTACAAAGAATATGAATAAACATACTTAATTATACATGAATGCAGTGTTTAATACGCTTATGACTTCAACCAACTGTTTTTCTTAAGAAATAACCAGGTACCTATAATGGAATTATACCCAGCATCCAAAGGATCTTTAGCTCCTTTTGTGTGTAATCTTCAGTGTCGTGGATTAACAACCATAAAATTGCAGTATTTTGAATTAAGTGGAAAGTGTAACACATTCACCCGAATGTGTTACACTTTTCTCTTTTCAAAATACTGCACTTTTATTTTTCTTAATCCACGCCAGTGAAGATTACACACAGCAAGAGCTCAAGATGCTTTGGATCTTTGATTGCTCAATTTGCTTGGATCTTGGACACCTGGTCTTTGATCTGCTGCAACACATTTGGGTAAATGTGTTACAGTAGATCAAAGACCAGGTGCAGATGCAATTGTTCAGGGTGTTCTTATCTTAGTACTATAGATAGAAGGATAAGTATAGGACTGATCTTGTCTTGGTCTGTCCTATTCCTTGATGTCTGGTTTGAATGGGCCTTCAGAGATAAGATCTTCAAGTGCTCCTTCAAAGGATAGTGTGAAGGTTAGTTTGAAGTCGACAGCGTTTGTCCGCAAGCAAACAAAGTTCGCTGCTGTAATTAAAGTTGACAACGAACTGATTAAGAATTCACTTTTACTCATTATGAATAAGTTATAAGAAATTGGGATCAAAGCAACTTACTTAGAGCTGCTTTAAGTATCGATATGTATTACATATTATATAACTATAGGCTTCTTTATCTACTATTATATCTAAACAGATTAGAAATAGAAGAGGCAATAATATGACGGGAATGCTTAGAACTTCAAGTAAATTCGCAAATTCAAATTAAGCTTTGAGGTTCCTTAAAGCTTGCAAGAGAACAAGAAAGGATGCTTGATAAAGGGCAATATTTCCATGGTTATAAGTTTCTGGAATGTCTTGCTACATAATGTTCCGAAATTTATTATCTCAAAGATTATGAAGTCTTGTGATTGTATTGAACTATTTATTACTTGCAAGCAATATGAGCTAACCTTTTGCTTTGAATGAATTTTGATAATTATCTTTAATTTTACCATTTGACTGCATTATGATTAAAATGGTTTGGTGTAGTACAAGTTTTTTTTTTTTTTTTTTTTAAAATAACCTTATTTTTTAATATCATTGTGAAAAGTGAGCGAAATCCTTTCTGTAAATGTTATTGTAGGAAAATTTTTATTTTTGTTGAAATCTTTCTGCACTTTGTGATTCTTTGAAGTAAAAAAAGTTTCAGTCGTATTATTTATTTATTTTATTTTTTCTTTTATTCCCACTTATCTTTTCTTTGTATATTCTCCCCGTCCTTCAGCAATTGAAAATTATTTACAACCTTAAATTGGTGTTTGGATACACGTGTTCTCTATGTTTCCTTAGCAGCCCTTCAGCAATTGGCTATTTATTTACAAGGGTAATTAGTGTATGAATCCCTTACTTTATACGATCAGTTCAATTTTTTTTTTTTTTTATGAATTTCAACTTTTTAGTATTTGATTAGTTAACTTATTGCTAGATGATTCACTTAAAATGGACGCAATCAGTAATGTAAATATTGAATAATACAGAAAATAATGAATAACTGTTAAATATTTTAATTAGAATATTTGTAAACAAACTACTCATTTATCAATAATAATCATCCCATATTAGAAAACTTATTAAGAAAAAAATAATTTTAATAAAAATAACAAACTTTAATTGAATATTTATATATAGATACAGCTTCCCGAGCTCTATGCTCGGGAAACCTTGTAGAGGAGTAAACAACAACAGCATTAAAATTTCTTTCTAATTTATTATTATGTTTATTTATTTAATTAAATTCCAGGAGTCGGACTACTAAGGTTATATACACCTGGATCGCATTTATACAATTAACAAAAAGACAAGTTATAATAATTAAAGCAAGCGTAAGCGAGCTGGTTAGAGGTGGTAGAGGTGGTTCGAGATGGTTAGAGGTGGTGCCATATGGTTCGTTTAAAAAAAAAAAAAAAAAAAAAAAAAAAAAAAAAAAAAAAAAAAAAAAAAAAAA
>KZ653375.1:368477-391833 GCA_001010745.2 Gerris buenoi
TCACTAACATTATATATTATATTTTAACAATAACAATTATATTATAAACATTACATTTGATTTAACAGTAAATTTAAAAACGTTGTATACAAAAAGTTCTTTTTATCTTGAAATTATTAATTACTATAATATAAATGTAGCTTCTATATACTAATTTAACCCTTAAATCAGATTTATTTTGTTTTTTACTTTTTCGTATGAATAGTAAAGTATATGTAGAGAGAAAGTAATTGTGGTGACGCAAAATTCCATTTTGCTATTTTGATGGATTTTCACGTTTTCAGGTCCTTTATGTTAAAAAAAAGGCACTAGTATGTTCAGATATGTAAAGCTTAAACTTAGGATGATTTCGATTTAATTTGGGATACATGTTTAAAACATTATACCCTGAGGTAAAATAGTGAAAAACTATTTTGGCGACTGACCGGGGTGGAGAACAAAACTTTAGAATCCCGTCTCTCGAATCAGACTACATCGCTGCGACATTTACAACCTGAATTGTGCACATTTTAAGGCCCCCATACACAAAAAACATTTTGCGCAAACCTGACGCCGGCCAAATTTAGTTAAACACCATGTTTGCGCAAACATCAAACAGCTCCATACACGGTCAAAAAGTTTGACCGTATATGGGGGCCTTTAGAAAAGGAAGTTATGTTACCACACCCTGTATTTATTAGGATACTGTCAATAATTTATAATTTAGAAAAAAACAACTTAGATTTTTTATTCTTTTTCTCTTAAAAAAAAAATCTAAGGAGGAAAAATTGAAAATCGGAAAATCTTCCCTTATTACTTCTTGTTTACTGTGATTTTTTTTGGGGGGGGGGGAATGGTAAAAAGAAGGAATTATTATCCTTGTTAACATTTCATTTATCTTTTTTTTAAGATCAAAGTGGTTACAAAATGAAAAAAAAGAAGTTATTCACGTCGTCAATTTTCATCTTACCGATTATTTACATAAAATAAAAATGGGAAAAGAAAGAGAAATGGAAATCATTTGACAATCTTTTATTTTTCTCCTCTTTCTTTGGTCATAAATATCCTAAAAAAAGAGGGGGGGCCTCCCACAGAGTGAATTATTTCCACTTCTTACCTCGATGTTGTTGCTTTTTTAAAAAAAGGCTTCCTGTTTTTATTTCCCCTCTTTTCTTCGAGAGTTCGATAGATGGGGGAAAATGCTTTCGACGATGATTTTAAATTGAAAGGTCCAACATCGGAAACAGCCAATTTAACTTGTCTTCTGAAAGAGAATCCGCGAGGAAGAACTTCTTAGACAAGACAGAGCAATTACTAAATCGATTAGTGCTTCTTTTTATCATTTTTATTAGTATCACTATTTTCACGAAAGTAATTGAAAGGAAATACATTTTAAGATAATTTTTTTTTTTCTACTGAATTATAGTGGGCTTAAGTAGTTTCAAATACGTAAAATTACTTCTTTTTTTTTCAAAATGGTTGTTTTCAATAAAGAGACTTAATATTATGTTAAATAAGCTAATTAATTTCAAACTTACAAAAGGTTACGAAAGCAATGTGATCATTCTAAAGAACGATTCCTTTTTTCCTCTGAATTCAATTTTTTTGTAAACGCATAAATGCTATTTAGACATCATTACGGTAGTGTAGTTCAATAACTGAAAGAATGTCTTCACATTAATAATTGTATTATAACACTTTGACCGGTTTCGGCTGTTCAAATGAATCCTTCTTTAAATAATTTGATGGTAACTGTATATCGCCCCATCCACTGTCGCTCTTTCCCGACAGACATTCCTTTTTTTTTTTGGTCGTAAAGGAAAGCACGGTATGATTGATAAACATGTCCATTAACATCCACACAATAACTTTCCTGCACTCTTTCGTGTGAGACGATCCGCTCATTCCATCCTACAGGCTTGTCGTGTGACAATAATCCCTTCGTTTGATGCCATAAACACAATGAAAGGAATATCTCTATCTCATCCACATGAAACTTATCAGTTGACAAGAATGCGGAGATGATGGCGGAACGGGATTATCTTGCAAGCTTATAATCCTGCCGTTCTTTCCTCTTACTAACACTCTTTCTTGACGGAATTGGCTTTCCTTACGGAAATAATAACAGTGGATGGAGCGCTTTTGCTTGGCTTTAAAAATGCAAGTTTCACTCTTACAGTAACCATTATCTGCCCTACAAGAAGAGCTGTATCAAAACAGCCGAAACCAGCCAAATTGTTAAAATGCAATTATTTTGTGTGACGTCGTTTTTGCTTCTGTTATAGAACTGCCATCATTAGGAGTCACTTTGGTCTCGTGTCCTTTTAAGGCTATAATATTTTGAAAACTACTTGAAGTTAGCACACAGATATTCTCATACATTTTTAACGGTACTTTTTTACCTTAGCACCCCTACATCCCTTTGTGATAATAGTTATTTAGACAAGGGCACATTATACAGTGTAGCATATATTTCCTTTGTCTAGATTACTATTAAGACGAAGGGATATTTATTCAATGTACCTTTGGACAAAGAAACATCACACTTGTATATATGTATAATTGTGATCATATCCCTTAGTCTAATCAAGTATTAAGATAAAGGAATATTAAAGATAAAACTGCCCCAGGAGTCTCAATGTTTTGGGGAGACAAACACACAAACCTTTGGGACTTTTGTAGGGCAGACTATTGTTTAGAGCAAGGGGGCTTTGAAGTAAAAAAGTGCCTTTTTTAAACCTTCTACACACTACTCATATTTTGAAATCTCATTATACTTTATTTTGTACTGACACATTTTAGTACATTTTAAGCTTTGCTACACTAATTGATAGACTTTTTTAATAAATTATCTCTTCAAGTATTAACGTCTCTATACACTTCTTAAGCTGTCAAAAAAAAGGTTCAATAAAAAATTACATTTCCGAATTTCAATAAATAAATAATATAAAAAGAATGAATGTGCCAGGTGTTTCTCCGAGTACTTTTTTATAAAAAGATAAAAATAAAAATCTGAAACAGTGAATCATTTGATGGTTTCATTGTAGGGGGAGTTTTTAATCCTTTTAATCTAGTCAATCCTTCCTGTTCCTACATAGTCTTCATTTGATAAGGATTACCCATCTCGTATATACTCTGTATAAAATGTAGAAGAATATTGAGTGATATGTGAGAAGAATTATATACAAATATAGCAGCAATTAAATTTAGAAACAGCATTTATATCCCACACACAGTATATTATACATCCTACTGTAAATTCTTCAACAGAATTATACAACCGTGAAGACAACGTTATCTAGTGAACATCTGTTGCTAGTTTTAAACTATAAAATTGACTTAAAAATTAATTGGTTCTAAACACTGTAATACGATTCCTTTCATTTCAATTAATATTAAAGATTAATTTAATAAGCTTTGATTTTTTGGACAAGTCCGCTTTAGAGGTTTCTGTAGCCCGCCCCCGTGTTTCAGTTTTTGGGTTTAAATTTAGAATGTATTGCTATGCATATAGTATATAGGCTGGAGGAAGCCAGGGTGACCAAGCGTCTTAAGGCACTCGCTCAGCTGTCAATGAGTCGAGGCAACTCGAGGTCGTGGGTTCAATCCCGTGCCGTGATACTCTGAATTGCATCAATAAATCGTGGACGGTGCAGGGCGAAGGACACCCTCTATAGGGCACTCTTTTATGTGGTCCGATTGATGTGGGTCCGATCCGTGTCATGATGATGTGATTTGTATCTATGGTTCGAGGACAGAGCAGGGCATGGTACGCCCCCCTATAAGGGCACTCTTACCCCACGCTTTGAGGCACGCTTATAGTTTACTAATGACCACACCATACTCGCTTCGGTGGTACAATGTACAAATGTTTGAAGTAGCTGGAACTCTCCACAACGGGGTGTAAAAAGGGCCTAAGTGATAGCCTAATTGCAAGGTTCGAACAAGTGGTTCGTCCTACCCGTCATTGTAGGAAGTACTAGACAACTATCCATATAATAATACTACTACTACTATCCATATAAAAAAGTTTTGTCGGAATTGACCGTTTCATTTATTTTGCCTTTGTTCTCCCGCTAAGGATGACAACAACTAGTCCGGCCCAAGTTGACCAGCCTGGACAATCTTTCCATGCCGTTCAATTACCATGGACGAGAGGACTCACGTAGTGTTCTACACATAAGGCTGGCTCGAAACGAAAATTTTCTAATGGAACTCCTAATTCATCTATTTCTACTTCACTCCTTTCTCCTATCTGTGCCTGAAATGGTCCGATCTAATTTACATATCTTAATTCAATTCAACGCGCCCAATTACACCGGCAAATATTCGTGTTGGAGAAGGCAAGTCTAGTCTGTCTAGGTCTTTTGGTGTTGTTTTGTTTGATTAAAGGTAATTATTTTATCAGCCAAAACTCAGGTCGAGCCGCCGGAAATCGGGCTGTTTTAGTCTACACGCACCCTAATATAAGCAAATGTACTTATTACCTTTTTTTAAAATCCTTCGAAAATTCGGGTAGACCCAAGCTGGCCTACTGTACGTATCTTAATTCAATTCACTGAATTTAATTTCATAGGGAAATGTTTACAGAAAATACAATTATATATAATACACTAGTTTAAGTTAAAGTTAAGTTCGAGGAGGGCTAGGATCCCGTGTACTCCAATAGCAGGGGTAATTCTTAAATGAGTTGCTCATGATAAGAGTCATTAGCAACTCACATTTCCTTTTAGAATGACCCCTGCTTTGGAGTCAAAACACCTTTGTCTCACTAAATGTCCTCAGGAAAATCTAACCTTATTAAAGTGGTAGTAGCCAAACGTCATTAACAAGAAGTTTTCACAAATACGAATAGAGGTACCACCACCAGGCGGGAAAAGGCCATTTTACTCTTTTCTTCATTCGTTATTAGTGCTGACTTCAACATTATCAATTTTCTTTTATGTAGAGACACGTAGCATCGTAATGTGTTTTGTTGTAAGGCCTACACAATACAAAATCAACAACCCGTGCAGTTCTCAGTTATGCCAAAGGGCTTATACAATTATATTTAGTAGATGTCTCGGGGTTGTCGCTCCATGAGAGGTATAAAATTGGGATTCTCATCCTGATAGACTTTACTCCACTTAAGTAGCTACCCATTATATCATGAAGGTGGCAAACACTGACCGTATAGAACTCTAGGGTATCGAACCTGGCCTCATGCGTGCAAGAGGATATAATAGCTAAGAGGTACCCGTGGTATGTAACAGCTAAGAGCAAATAGGTATGCTAAGAGGACCTGTGTCACCTGTTTTTCATTGATGAATTGTTTCTAATATTTGGTTATTTAATTATATTAAAATACAAATTTATTTATAACGCTTGGTTTTTTATTTTTATTATGGTGTGAAAAAAAACACAAACCTTTGATTATAAGTTTGTAAATCATTATTTTAAAAAGTTTGAAATATAAGAAAAAAAATAAATTATGCAAAATAAGTGAAGGAAATGTAATTTTTTTTTTTTTTTTCGTTTCCATCTCTTTGAGAAGTTGATGGGGTGGTGGAGGGGGGTGGATTTCCTAAGGGAGTTTATTTAATTTATAAAAGTACCTTTCCTTGTAATTAAACTTAGCGACATCCAGTTTACAAACAAAGCTTCAGACCTACTCCCTCCTATTTTTTTTTTTAATTACTTTCTTACGAATTTATACTGTAACATTTTGTTTTACCTTTTTCTCCTCCTTAAGATGAAATGTGATGTAAAAGTGAAAAAGATAATGCTCTTATATCTCAGAGTTATTTTATATAGAATTAAATTTAATAATATATATGTTGACATTAAATATATAATATTAAGGTTACACGAGGCAAAAAAAAAATACATTATATTTAACGTCTTAAAAGAAAGCATAAAAAATAGTATTTTTAAATAAATTAAGAATATATGTAATATGATACATTATTTTAAATTAATGTATATTTTTACAATGTTATATATTTTTATAAAATATTTAAGGTATTTTTTTGGTGAAGATCGTTTATCAAATTTAATTTATTCCTGATCGACAAACAATTGATAGAATGTCATCATTTAAGTATTTTTTCTTTAACTAGTTTTCTACTTCTTAAGGCCCTCGATCAAACACGATCAAACATTTGTTTGATACACGATCAAACATTTTGCGCAAAATGTTTGCGCAAACCTGATGTATGTCGGGCAAATTGAGGCCATACACGTCAAACATCATGTTTGCGCAAACATCAAACAGCCCTATACACGGTCAAAATGTTTACATGTCAAACATCATGTTTGCGCAAACATCAAACAGCCCCCCATACACGGTCAAAATGTTTGCGCAAACATTTTGACCGTGTATGAGGGTCTACAGGAACTGACAGAAGGTAGGGAAAGTTGTGGAAGTTTAAAACTTTCAGTCTTACTATGTTTATTGAGTTTCAAAAATTATTGGGCTGAAGTCCTGGTGATGCACTCACCTTAGGACTTCATGTTATTCAATCAGCTATATGACCCCGAATACCTAGGATTTATTGGGTTACCAGCCGTGAAAGGTCAGAACACCATAATATTTAATGAGTTTAGACTCAGAGACTGTTTGTTATTAGGCTCTGAATTAGAACTTATAATTCTTTAAATATTAACTATAATAATTTTAACATAATATTGTCCCCCACAAGTATTTCTACATATTATTTGTGAGCTTGGTTGGAGGATAGCTTTAGTTCTTGGAAGTTTTAAGTAAACCACGTTGTTATTGTATTTTGATTAATGATATCCTAACCTCAATGTGGCAGAAAATAAGTGGGTATTATGCCAATAAATAATACTGAAACAAATAAAATGTAAAATTACGTATTTCCGTGACTTAAATAATGCTGATTCATATTCTCCTAGTTTGTATATGATCTGAATTTTACTTGCTTACTATCATTACTTTCATTGAGATTGGATACTTAGACTATGGTTCCTTTTCACTTTACCTTAGAGCTATACTTACGGATTCACGGAGTAGCATTTAAAAAAAAAAAAAAAAAAAAAAAAAACAATTAAAAATGTTAAAAGTTAACTGAATATATTAATTTTTCTTTATGTAAGATGGCAAACAACCAAAACAGGACTAGACAGTTTTTTTAAAAAAACAAAATATTTTTCCCCATTCACCCTAGAAAAGCTTAATTGCTCGCCATACTATATACACTATATAAAATAACACATAAGTTAAATAATAGCAGAAAAATAATTATGAAAGAATGGGATTATTACTTAATGATTTAATAAGTACTTAATCGATATTTGACACTGGCTTAAAACTTTCTTATTTAGTTTATTTGTTTATTAATTAGAACTCGTTAATAATTAATACTGCCTAATTAGTCGTTAGCATTTCTTTGTACATTTTCAGGCTTAAATTTAAATCAAGTAAGAATAAACTTCTTAATTTATAGTTTATTTTGTATCTATTCATAAAAATACCAAAATGTTTCTAATATATTTTAATCAGGATTAATTTAATAATTTTTTCTTTTGCTGTCCCCTTTATTTGATAATAATAGTATTGATTGACTCTTATTAATAATAATGTAGAAGACTTAGAAATTTCTTTGTCTAATTTTAAAAAATTAAAATTTACAAATGTAACATGACTTAAATTATGCCTAGGAGCTGATAATTTTTTTATGCTCTTTAAAATTTTTCCTTAGCCCAATTTCTCTATCTCATTTAGTTTTTGAGATGTTAGGCAATTGTTAAAAATGTTTATTAAAGCACTTTAAAAAAATAAATAAATCGTTATCTCGAGAACTATTGAGAAATGGGCATATGCTTACTCGACACTTTTTGTTTAATTTTACCCATAGAATCCGTGCCAGTTCCGTTATGACATTTTATCGCGGGTCACCTATAATATATATAGGTGATAAACCAAAATCTCAGTTACATTTTTTTTTAATCATAATCAATATCGACATGTTTAGAAACAATCGGTCAGGCAAACTCGATCAAAAGTTTCTCACATGTATAGTAATATTGAATTTATCTCTATTTATGGCTTATTAATAATAAAATTAGAAATTTAAATTAATAATAATTTATTAAGGTAATGGATATAGAAACTGATTTTAGTTATTGTTTTTGGGGATGTCAATTTTCCCCCTATGCTCAGTACGAAAAAGAAGTTGAGGGCTATCTTAGCCTGAAGGGAATATTGGACGAGCTAGCAAACATAGGGATAGGGTGAGAATCCCTTTCCTGTAAAGAAGACTCCCTTGCTTGTAGACTTCGTGATGTGAATAGGCAACCAGGTAAATATGAAGACCCTTGCCAGCCTCCGTCTCTTGTACGGTGCCAAACATTCAATTCAGCATTTTCAATGAAAAAATAAATAAACCTGGATTTAGCTTCTCTTCCTTCTTAAACATGTTCGATATGTTATGACAAAGAAAGGAACACTATAAGACGTCACTGTCACGTGTCGTTGTCCTTCTCTATAAAATCTATTTAATGATGGTTAGAGGTCCAGATAAAAAATTCAACAAATTAATGTCAGAATGAAAGTCAATAGCTATTGATTGGTGCAGATCGGTTTCTAATTTATGGATTGACCAACCAACCAAAGTGGTCATATCTGGCATTAAGAAAAGATACAAAGTGTTCCTGATATTTTATACACCAATTTTGCCGTTTGTGTTAATTTCTTTAAGTAAATTAGACAAAATCATGGTAGAAAAATAAAATACCTAAATTCAATTTATATTACATTAAAGGTTTACGACCGTTTACCACCTTTATATTTACTATATTGTCTTAAACTGGTTAGATAGGCCGATGAAACTTGGAAAACGTGATCTAAGGCTAAAACACTAATTAAAAAATCTGTATTAAATGTTCTATTTTGTAAGACATGATCTATACTCTACATCCTACTAACCACACACCCTTTCCTTGTAGCCAATAAACTGACTGTTGTTGTGGAAATTGTTATGCCCAACTCAGCGGTGCAATTTTTAGGGTTGTGGTTTAGTTTACCCATAACAACCAGATCTGTAAAACTGTATTCTTAAGGCGCCACTCCATTTATCGATTGTGAACTGAAAAGGTAGGTCAGGAGAATAAAACACAGAGACAAAACTTTAATTACAAACAAAAGGACTTTTGGAAAATGGAGCAACCAAAAAGGAGTGTGAACAGGATAGAAAGGAAGGTGAGTACGCCACCAAACACCACAAGGGAAGGCTTTTTGAGGACCCACAAGAAAATTAAAGACACAGATGGCTTGTTATCAATTGTGTGTACTTGAGGCCAACTTTATTTACAAGAAAGTTAAAAGTTATTCTTTGCCCAGTACCTAAGCATAAAACAGAAAGCATAACATCTGTATTTGACTTTAAAGGATGAATAAATTGAACTGGAAACAAAATAATATAAGTAATCTGAAACTCTAATGGCTCTATGGATGCGATTAACAATAATTGTTCAAGAGAATGTATATAGTATATAGTTTGAAGAAACTATAAGTGAATAGTAAATTATACTGATAATAATCTTCGAAGAAATAAATTAAAAGAGAGATACATAAATTATATAATTTAGGATCCTGGGGCCCCTCACAATGTATCCTTTCTGGCAGTCTTCTGCCAGACCTAACAATACAACTGGGATCACATATATCATAAAATTTAAAATAAAAGAACAAAAAAAGAAGGTAATAACAGCAAACTTTTTCTATTATTCCCGAGAGGTGGTGATGGTATGGTTATGGTGTAGGTTTAAGGGAAGAGAGGTTCGTTTAGAGGTAGGTACGTAGTATGAAGAGAAGAAGCTACCCAGGGCAGAACTTATGCCAGGGTGTCGATCTAGTACCACAGCCAGAATATTTAGACGCTGATCACGATACCTTATAACTCCAAAGTACTTGTAACTAAATTTAGTTGCAATGTGCAGATCGCAGCCTAACGATACTTGTTGCGTGAGATGAGCCTAGGCAATTCTCCAGCAAGTCGTAGATGTATAAACAACTCCGGATACCCCGTAAGCGCTCCTACCACTTTTGAGATCGCACTAATAAGAGGTTGTAAATACTACAAAAACTTTGACGAAGCCTAAATCTAACACATAGCACTTATCGACGCCAACCTATCACCTGTAACCCTCTCTAAGAAACCATCCTAACCTCCAAGGACAAAAAAACAAAAAGAGCAACCCTGCCAAACAAAAAAACAACTCTGCCAAAATGGCGCCGAATTAAAATTATAACCAATTCTGACACAAAATTAAAATAATAATTATACAGTTTGAAGAATAGGCATAAATAATTGCTACATCCTGTACGAACTAAAATTTTGCTTATCTTAGTCGTTTGCATCCGCGTAAGATGTTATCACTGAGTTTAGGTTATCTGGTGGTAACTGCCGTCATATTGGATGAATGTTCAGACGTTTCACCGCCTATGTTGCATCATCATAGAAACATACTGAAACTGAATATGCCTCTAACATAGGAGGAAAAACTAAGTACACTCATCCAATATGACGCGGTCACAATCGAAGACCAAGAACAACAAAAATCAGCAATAAAGTTAAAAAAAAAAAGCTTATTTTTATTATTGCTTAATAAAAAAAAAAAAAAAAAACATTGTAAAAACCATAATAGACTGTTAGGGAGTAATCTTAAATGTTTAGGAGTAATTGTTTGAAGGAATGACAGAATAATAAAATAAGTAGAGTTTTCAGTCTAACAACAGGCTTTTATTATTCCTCTTCAATCGTGCACTTCTTCTTCCAGAACGTATGCACACACCGAAACAGTTTATCCTCCTTTTCAGGTTCTGTGCCTTCTTTTCTTCTGCCACCAGATTTTCCATCCATAATTTTCTTAGGGATCCGTCTCTTCCCAACCATACCTTTAAATTGGCACTTTTTTAATTGATCATATGGGTTCAAAGTAATTTTTGTTTCTGATATTAGACACTACGGTTGCTTGCTCTGTGATTTGTTTGCATTATAAGTTTTAAATCGAAAATAACCATATTATTAATTTGATTTGTTTAGCTTTACATTGATTTTTTTTCTTCTTCTTTTATCAAAATAGTTCTTTTTAAAAACCAAACAATTGTATTTTATATTTAAATAAAAAAACAAAAATCTATTCTGTTTTTTAATGAAACTTACACAGGTTTATATTAGTGAAAAAAAGTATAAATCAAAGAATTGGTGAAGTTAAAAAAAAATAAAATCGAAGACTAATTTTTAATGGAAAAAAGGTTAATTCGACCTTCATTAAAACAAATTCTAAAGACCTGGATTACCTCAATATTTTTTCCCCCTCAAACTCATCCTAGGAACGGAACCCAGAAGGTTTTGAGGGTCGAAACCTTGATTAAGCACGGATCGATTGCCTCAAGAATTATATCTCTTAAAACAAAAAGTCCCAACCAGGATGGAATTAATATGCATAAACTCGACAACGTGATTAGAAAAAAAAATCTACCTAAAAAAATTGTTGGGAAATCATCAATAATTCAAGAGAGGTAGGAAGAAATTAAGATAGCGTTTTTCGATTTATTTTACAGAAATATTTCAGAGGTTTTAATTTTGCTGAATATATATATATATAAGTCTAGTTCAAAACAAAATTTTCGTTTCTGGTAAAGCCGAACCGTATTTCAACAACAGATATTTTAGGACAAAAACCAATTTCAACCGCAGTCGCTTATGAGAAAAAAATTTTACATTAAAATAAAGGTCTTTGTCAACTCTTCATCCTCTGACATATTATATTCTCTAAAGTCACTGAGTGTTAATAATTTGCGTTATATAATTAAATTATTGATTGTAGTGCAAGTTTTTTTACAACAAGTGATAGGTATACTAAAAGTTTAAGTAATTTTAAAAATAGCATTTGTTTTCTTTGTTTTTGATAGTAAGCAACACCTACGAGACTTTACAAATGTTTAATATTCTTAAATTATATTAGCGGTGCAGATAATTTACGAGTTATGATCAGAGTATTTATTGTTTAATGATCGATTATTTAACTTGGGTAAGCTTACGCGGGTTAACTCGTAATAAATAACTTGGTTTCCCAGTGAAGTCCACGGCACGATGGGTTTGAAGTCCGACGCGCCTTTCCACTACTAAATTTATCATCAGGGGTGTGGTTCATCGCAATGTTAACTTGCAGCAATAACAAGTTATACGGACGACAGGAGAGAAGAACACAATAGAGAAGAATACACCTGTTTTCTGGATGGGGATACCACCAGCCGGGTTAATCTCTTCTCGAGATGATGCAACTGGGCAGTGCTGGCTTCGTTGGTGTTCCTGCGGCGAGCGGATGTTGTTTGAAGTTGTGGTTTGAGTGACTTTGGTGCCGCCTTTTGCTTTCTTCTTGACTCTTGACACAGGTGCTGCCAAGAGATTTCCAGGTCCATGAAAGGGTGAATCCATTCTCTCTGTTGAAGTTCTCTTGCTGTTTCTCGATCTTAAAGCCTCCCTTACGCCCCTGCTGAAATACCTGTTGACAGATGTGAGTACACGAACGCTCTCAAAAATGAGATGACCAGTTTCTTCAGAATGCTGGAGCTATCGCTGATCTGTGTTCGTTGTTTTCCACTGCTCTTACGTGTTCTTGTATAGGTGGGTAGAAATCAGGCAGGTTTGTCTGATGTATATTTGGTCACAACTGCATCACAATTCACCACATCCATTAATATGCCAGAAGTGGAAGCAAAATGGTCTACTTTAAATCCTTTGAGGCGCGGATTTCATTAAAAACCAAGCTTTTTTAACTGAAATTTCTACAGTTTAATTTATTTTTTGTTTTTTAAATAAACATTTAATGTTCATATTTCTTAGTCAATGTATTACTTAAAGGTATATTGCCGTAGTGCATAACATTTGTTAATCATTTTCTGGGGTACGCTTCTAGTGACGACAATAGTGACTAAATCTGGATTGGTTCCTGTGTGATTATATTATGACTATCGTATCATTGCAAGATCACATATATTAAGTTCCAATGCAGCTTTGATAGCCGAAACGCTAGATGTACATACATAATATGGACGTGCTGCATGCTGAGGTCTTGGGGTGAGAATATTATGCTTGAACTAGGTAATGATATAAAGGTTATGACCCCTTTGACTGGTCCACTGATCACTTGATGATACATTGCATACATTAGAATTAGAGACACATTCAATATTCCCTTGCACATATCTACTCTAGCTCCGGCTTTGCGCATTATTTTACTCTAATACAAGTCCATCTCTCTATTGGTTAAAATCATTGTGGTTTTTTCGCTCTAATTTAATTTGTTTTTAGATAAAATAGATTCTCGTTGATTAATTGCTGTGGTGTAGAAAAATTAAAACTATATTAAATATAATATAGTGCGTTTTAATATTTTAAGTATGGTCCAATGAGAACAGAATTTTTTTTATATTTTTAAATGGTCGATATAAAACTAAAGACATATTGGCGATGATTAAATAAAATATTTCTTTACTCTATCTCTCTATCTATTAATAAAGTACAAAGTTCAGTTCTAGTTTAAAACCACTACTTAGAAACTATTAGCTTGGGATAGGATACAAATTTTAAAATATATTAAACATATTCTCTCTTTAGAATAATTTAAAGTTGTTCGATACAATGTTTTGTTGAGTTAGGTATTTAAAGGAAATCAAAATAGTTTTAACTTGATTCTGCAAGTTAGCGTTTTCTTATAGGGAGTTTTAGAGGAAGGGGTTAAAGTTTTAAACATATTATGCCGAATAAGGAAAAACATACGTATTATGTAGTCCCTGTAGCGTAATGTTTCTGTGGGGAGGGGTGCCTCGGTGACAGTTGAAGTTATACATCTGAGAAAGTTCATGACAAGGGTTAGTAAGTAGAACAAGACGTTGAACCAAACTTTATATCCTCGGTTTTAATGAATATATTATAAGATAATTAGGCCGGTGTTAGAGAAACGCCTTTGCTACGTCGAGATAATTAAGAATTCCGCAGCGACTGCTGTTTATTTTTGCGATATTTTCTCTCGAGGACTGTTTTCGTCGCGGTTAAAGTTGTCTAATCAAAGTTGCCAGAGGTCTGGAGGGAGGGGGTGGAAGGATTCTCTTAAGATTTCAGCCTGCGTTGAGCGAGTAATTGGAAAACTTGAGGACACAATGCGTTGTGTTCTTCTCCTTTATCAAGCGAATAATAAATAAATGTCACGGGGACAGTTAGGAGTGGGATATGTGGGAGAGAGGCGAGTTGAGCTTCAGTGCTTTTCCTTTAAGCCAGATTGTCCTATGCCAAGTGACTTTGAGATCATTTAACTCTCCTAAAAGATTCTGACCTCTCTTTTAGAGCTCTATTCTATACTCTGGAGCCTTTATTGCTTAAAACTCTTGCATAGTCTCCGTATTCAGAAAAACTTCTGACTGTCCGAGTTCAAAGTATGAAACTTTTTAATTCAAAATTTTAAAGGTTAAAGCTTGTAGATAATCGATTATGCTAGTTTCTAAAAAATAATAATTCCTATTAACTGTTATTGTTATTGTTACAATTGAGTTTATGTTCTGATGTAAAAGGACTCACAATATCAAAATATTCAATTTAAACAATATAATGTAGAAGAAAAACAAATTTAATTCTTAAGTTAAGCCATAAACAACTGGTTTTTTGAGAGATCTAGCATCACGGTCAGCTTATTCCATTATCTGGATATTTCAAGGCATTCATTATCGATACGATCATAAGGTCTTTGTTACCTAAAATATTTATTAGAGCAAGTAGATATTAGCCAGAATATTTTAAACAATATAAAAATCGATTCTCAAAAAGAAAGATTGTCTCCCCCTACGATTAATTAAAGATGAAGTTTAAAGCCGGCCATACACGTTGTGGTATACCTGACAGGTTAACCTGCACAAGTGAACCGGGCGTGTATGCCACCATAACTGCGCAGTTATGTTATGATGTGATAGCACTTAAGCTCCGGTTTACCTGTGCAGGTTACCAGTACAGACAGATTTACCTGTCAGGTATACCTCGACGTTTATCACCTGCTTAAGTTCTCCTTTGCCGCGATAATATTAGGAGAACTGTTATTTCTGACAAAAGATAATTGAGCTCGTGATGCCACCTGTAGACTGATGCTTTTATATATTATTACCGAAGGAAGAAATCACTTAGCTTCATCATCAATCATCAACATACTATAAAGCCGCATGGCTAACTGACTCACTCACTCACTGACATTAATGTTTGCCCACTTCCAGAAGAGCTAGACTCCATTCGACGCGCAATATCCATATTGTGAACCAAAATAATTATAAAAAGTTTACTTTTCCCACTCCTTCCCCCCCTAAAAAAATAAAAATGGCCGACTTGATTTTTAAGCTGCTTTGGGTGCTTATTGCGGCTAAACGGTAAGTTGTATTGAAAAACGGATAGCACCAGCGGTAACTGATTTTAAAAGATCTACAACATTGGTCCTATGACTTTTTTTCGTACCTCTATGGGTTGTACCCTAAATGGTGATAATATTGTTTTTTTTTGTTGGTTTTTTTTCCCATTTTTGACTGAATGTTCATAGTTTCTATAATTGTTGACCGATCTTATTTTTGATTTGGGCTCTTGGATCTCACACTAATGCTCTTTAAATTGAGTATATTTTATTTCATTAGTTCATCCTACTTGCTGAGAACTTGAGAGTAAACTTTTTCCCGTGTGCCGTGTCACGTGACCACTTTTTTTGGTTTTAAATATTGTGTCGTATATAATTTGAAAGGTCTTACTGATTACTTTATTGTTGTGATATTTTTTTATTTTTAAAAAATTTTGTACATATACTTTTGTACCGATTTGTACTTTTGGTTCAGGTTAATAAGGTGACATAATTTTTTGATCTATTATTTTAATTTAAATATTTGTTTATTAGTTTAAATAATGGGCTTTTGCATTGTTAATTTTTTTAAATATATTTTTGGTACCTATGGGTATAGGGGTACAAATGTACTTTTATTATAACACCTACTTTATGTATATCGTTAAAAAGCTCTTGAATAGACCTTTCAAATAATTATGTAGTGTTTTGTGATATTTTTAAATTTTAGGGGGTAAAATTGAAAAAAAAGTCCCTATTAAGCTGTTTTTATTAATTGGTTGCTTAGGTTTTGGTTTAAAATGAAAACATGGATATTATTTTTTACTCCTCTTTTCGTGACAGTTACGAATATACCTCATTTATTATTATTTTTTTATTTTTTATCTTTATTTTAATTGTTTTAGTAAAAAAAAATCACAGGGGTGGCTAGACGATTTTTCGGAAAAAATCCATGTTTGTCTGATCTTTATGAAATTTGTCATGCTTATAAAAATGAAAAATGCAAGACGAAAGTAGTCTCGGAATTTTGTTTCCACGACTTTTAGATTCCTGAAAAGTGATAAATTGAAAAAGAAAGGCATATTTGTAATCTACTCGACGGTGACTTTAAAACGACGTATAGTTTGTAAGGGGTTGTCGACAACTTTTTTTGTACACATTTTCAGGCTCTGAAGTGGGGGAAAAAAATGGAATATTAATAAAAAATTATTATCATTAGAAGTAGTGATCTAATATTAATGAAACTTTGTATGCACGCCTTATTTAATATCAGGAACTCGGGAAAAAATTAATATTTGAACTTTTTAGTACGTATTTGTACTTTTGGTACAAAGTGTACTTTTCTTCTTTTTTTTTATTAAATTTATTATATGTACATTAACATTTGGAGCATTTTGAAGGCTTTGTTTCTCTGAAAAATTATGGTTAGAACTAATGTTATTAAATATATACTGGACCAGTGTAAAAAGAGACATAGACGGGAATATGTCCGACTTTCCTATTCCCTACCGTCGCTCCTGTCACTCCACCTTACTCAAGCCCCTCTACAACTCCACAGCCTAAGATACTTGCTCACTTTCTTATCTTTGCACTGTTTGATTACTTTCTCATTTATAGACTGCAAATTATATAACTGAATAATTACATCCTCCTACAACTTTACATTGGTCTTACAAATTCCATTTACTATATAATATGTACCTGGCATATATCTGGCCACTCGACGGGTGAAGGCTGGCCGTAGGCCAGCCAAGACCGGCGAGTTATTGAGTATACGACGTAATGTAAAATATGAAATCTTTAATGATTATTATTAATATTACTAATATTGCATTATATCTTGAAAAAGGATATACATTTTTTTTCAAAAGTTCGGTCCAAAACATTGTTCACTTTTGTCGATATTCACTTAATTATATTCTAACTAATTTTACACCCCAGGACCAAAATCAATTTAAGTTGTACTTCTATGAATTGAGGTAAATCCTTTAATTTATCAAATTAAATTCTTTTATTCTGTAAAATTAACTTAAAAGTAGAATTCTTCTGTTGCTAAAAGAGAAAATTCATTAATGGACGTACAGGATAGGAACAGGTTCAAAGTGTTCTTTTTCTTCTTATTTCTCAGGTTTCTTTTCTCTGTTTCATGAGAAACTGAAGAAGTAAGGAGGAAAGAGGATAGTAAAGCGTGTTAAGAATGGTATGGGAGGGGGAGGGGGATGGATTGGAGAGGGAGGGGGATGGATGGGAGGGGGGAGGGTTTCTCTGCTTAACACACTTAACTCTCTAAACCAGGGGGGTGGTTTGAGACTCACTCCCCCTTGAGTGAAAGCTCTCACTCCATTTTAACCACAAAAAACTTGGCTGCCTTCATCCCCTTGCACCTCACCCTTATTCTCACATTGTATCAGAAACTCGCGTTTTATACTATTCCACTTTCTTCTCTATACTTTTTAACATGAGGTTTATAAAAGTTTTTTTTTTGAAAAAAGAAACTCTGTCTCCTCATCTGAACTTTTCTTCCCCTGAAGGGGTTTTCTGTAAAATTCTTAGATTCTTTTTTTTTTTTTTTTTTTTTTTTTTTTAAAAAAATCTTGAGATAATGTAACTATCCTGATTATTTTGGATCAAAACATTTCGTAACAAATATTAATTACTCTACTAGGCTACTCCATGTATTAAAGAAAATTTAATAATACTTCACCAAAAAATTATACTTTAAAAGAATAAGACATCATTATTTTTATTAATTATTATTTGTCCGGATATTTGCTTGAAAAAACGCCGTTATTTTCCTTACAGTACAATTTCAGTTTAAAATGCAGTGTTGAGTGCTGGTTTAATTTAAAATAATCTACAGAGTGGGCCAAAAAAAAACCGCACTTTTTTTAACACTATAGCTCAGCTTCTGTAGTTGATAGAGACATGGGGTTTGCGGGGTCTGAAAACTACATTCTTCTACTTTAAATTTCATATCAATAACTTTAAAAACGATTGAGTGAAAGCCACGTAATAACGGTTTGAAATTGGGTCTTAAAAAAAAGTCGGTATTATAGTTTTGATAGAATAAATTACCATATGGAGAAGGGGGGGGGGTCTTTGTTGGTAAGTGGGAGGAGTCCCTCAGTGATATAACAAACATTGAAGATGGGTTCAGCTCAATATTGCCTGAAATTAAAATGAGAGATCAAATGCTAAATTACAAGTTTATGCAAGATGTCCCTGTCCCCGTCCCATCGCTCCTTGCAAACAATTCAATACTTGCAAGAGCATTGCCCAGACTTCAGGCAACATTGTGCTTAGCACATCCTCAATGTTTGTTGTAACTTATAACACTGAAGAACTCCTCCCCCTTACCTACAAAGAACCCCCCCCCCTTCACCATAAGGTAATTTATTCTATCAAAACTATAATACCCTATCACTACCCGGACAACGACTTTTTTTAAGACCCTATTTCAAACGATTATTGCGTGACTTTCACTCAATCGTTTTAAAAAATTAAAGATATGAAATTTAAAGCAGAAGAATGTAGTTTTCAGACCCAGTAAACCCCATATCTCTATCTACTACAGCTAAAAGTGTTCAAAAAAGTGCGTTTTTTTGGCCCACCCTGTATAGTATAATATAAATCATCAGCTTTGATTTTGAGAGAAAACCTTTCTTAATTTTCTATGGACATCTTTTTTATCTATACCAAAACTCACGGCAATACCAACAAAGGTGTCATAGCTTTTCGGTTCCTATACACTTTTAATTTACAATCCCACAAAAATGTTCGATTCTGATATAAGTCAATTAAACATAAGACATTTTCATTTGTCCACTTCATAGTTCTTGTAGCACAAATTCAATTTTTTGTAAAAATCAAACGTAAACTGGGGAGTCGAAATGAATAAATAGGAACAATGAAATTTCAACCGACTACTTTAGATGAACACCTATTTACAACTGAGGAAGAAAAAAGAAACCTGTTTCTTGTATGCTTGGAATAATAGGAGTCATGATAAGAAGAAGAAAAGAAATGTTACCAGATGGCACATCCACACGTTGTCATACGCTTCCCTTGCCATTTGGATCCGTACCGATAATGGTCGGGTTTGGTTTGGCATGACAAATGGCACTTTTATGCTAAGCGTGGCCACATGGCGAATGCCAAGCAAGACGTCCACATTACACTTGGCAGTACCATTTGACCTTGCCATTCCTTGCCATTTGGCTTCCTTTAATCCGGACCGTCAATCGTTGGTTTGGCATGTCAAATGGAACATTTATGCTAAGCTTGGCCACATGGCGAATGCAAAGCAAGATGTCCACATCACACTTGGAAGTACCATTTGATCTTGCCATTCCTTTCCATTTGGCTTCCTTTAATCCGGACCGACAATCGTCGGTTGGCATGTCAAATGGCACATTTATGCTAAGCTTGGCCACATGCCGAATGCTAAGCAAGACGTCCACATCAGACTTAGAAGTACCATTGACATTTGGCATAGTATGGACACAAATACTATAAGGTATTCAATACTAAGGTTTTACAAATAGAATTTCAGACGAAATTGCTTAGGTGAATTATAGTGGGGCTAGTGTTCAGGGTCTATCTATTTCTTGTTGAATCTAGGTCTTTTTGATGTCAGTTAAGGCATACTATAATATTTAATAGCCATAGTTTATTTGAATAAATAACTACACTTTATATAGATACCTTTACTTAATATCAATATTTCGGTAGACCTCGTAGTCTATTTTAGAAATTCGCCGAGATTTTAAGTGGCTCGAAGGTTTAAAGTTGTCCCATAGTAAGTTGGTAGTACGAAGGGATTTAAACTAGATTTCACAGCTGAGGTCAATTGTCGGTCGGTGCGGCTGAATGCCTAAGTGAGCTCTGAGTGGCTGATTAGGGTATGCGAGTTAAGCAGGAGTAAAGTCCCCTAGAGACGCCTGATCTGATTCAATATCACCTCCAGGTTCCCGGAGCTACATGCAGAGCACGACTCTACTTCCTCTCGGAATACTAAGACTTCTTGCTAAACCAGCCACTTCCCTCTCTTCTTATACTAAACCTCTTGGCTTTATCCTCTTCACAAGCTTTTCTTCCTCGCCCCCCTCTTTTTTTTATTTGCCCTGCTCAACAGGTATATGAGCTTGACACGAAACGCATCTATTTATTCTTTTTCTCCTTTCTCACTCTTACATAGTAAGTGAGAAGTAAATATAAAAGCCTTTTATACTTCTAAAGGAGTTATATCATCCAAAGCACAAGTTTCTTTTATACTGGATGGTTACCCACAAAGCCAAATTTAATAGAATTTTTCTGCACGATAAACTTATAAACCTAAAATCTGAATTCTATTAAAATAGATATTCTACTTTTTCTTTAGTAGTTTGAACCCTTTTTTTTATTATTTATATAATTAAAAACCTTTTATAATTAAATAGTCTTTTCCTGGCACACAGGGAAGAGTCTTTTAATTTATGAAATAGAAAATTCATTATTTGTTATATGTTTATATGTATGTATATAAAAAGCAAGAAAGAGTTGCAGTTTAATAAACAACGTCTTCACCCAAAAAATGACAATAATAAATACATTATTGGAAAGAAATTTAGTGCCACCATTTATGTATATGAGAGTTTTTATGAAATAAATGGCTAAATAAATTATTATCTCCTTTGCTGATGAAAAATGATTAAGGGTTTAAAACTGGCTTTTTCCAATAAAATTATGATTATTATTATTATTATTATTATTATTATTATTATTTTTTTAAATTAAGATTTAAGATTTTATTTAACTTTCAACGTATGTATGTATTTATGAATTTATGTATGTGTGTATGTATGTTCGGTTAAAATCTTGCAACTGAATTTTAGAGCAGTTATTCTCAACTGATAGAATTGCTATTTTGCTTACACGTTTAGTTTGGATGACAATACATGGTTACCTAAGTGACGTCATTCCAAATCCAATATGGTGGGCAGCCCAAAATGGCGGACTAGATATTTTTTAAGTACGCTTATAATATCGGTATCAAATGAAAGGGCTGAGAAAAATACGAATAAAAGCTTGTTTTTAAAAAATATTTTTTTCTCAAACTCAACTTTTATAAGACAGATGACAATATTTATTCTTAATATAACACAATATGTGCCTACATATTGTGGTATAACACAATATGTGCCTACATATTGTGGTATAACACAATATGTGCCTACATATTGTGGTATAACACAATATGTGGGTTCATATTGTGTTATACCAAATGTGGAAAAAAAAAAAAAAAAAGTGTTATACCACATATGAAATAGCATTCATACATTTATTTTATCATATAAATAATAGTGATATTTATACGTTAAAGAACTTATATATATTTATCTTTTATTTTGTCAATTCTATTTCTTGTAAAAAACCGCACGATAAAAAATCATATCAAACATCTTATAAGAATGTTTTCTCATTGTCATAACTATACTTTGATTTTTTTTATATATCTATATATTGCAGGGGGGTACTGTAGGGTTTCGTTAAGAGAGAGAAAAAATAACGAAATTAAGTGGAGTGCGAGAATAGGGGAATACGTACGACAAAAACGACTTAAAAGAGGAAATTAAAAAAGTATCGTTACGTTTAAAACAGGGAAATAAAATATTTTATAAAATTTCCTCTTTAGCAACTCGCTTACACGAGCAAGAACTTCACGTATCACTTCCAAGCATCTTTAATACATTGTATTTTTTATTTAACATTTCATATATATTTTTTTTAATTTAAAATTTTTGTTGCAAGTTTTTTAAACGGATATTTACTTTATTGAACGATTTTTAATAATAATATTAAAGTGAATGATTTAGTTTTTACTAAATAAGTTTAGCTTTAAATCGTTTGGTTAAACAAACTTTTCACGTAAAAATTACTTAAATAAATTTTTCAAAAATAATAATATAAGATGAAAAAATAAAAAAAATAAAAATATTAATTTATTTTCTTTCATTATTTAGGATCGGATTTAGAGGAAAAATCTGTAATATAGTAAAATATTTTTTTTTATCTTCGACTGAATTTGTTTGCATTTACAATTTTTTTTAGTTATTAAAATATTGTTACGGTGATTTTCTGTTATTGAAGCTATTCATAGCTATCATACAATATCTGTATGATATTCAATTATGAAAATAATTAAACGTCAGTTTATTATTGCCTACCATGCAAGTTATTAAAATTATTTCCAAAAAGGATACAAGCGAAATTGACGCTTTTATATTTAATGTTTTTTCGTGAATTTTACTTTCGTGGTCACTGTTTCTGCTAATTGAGACATGAATCAAGTTAAATAATATTTTAAAATTTGATAGTGTGGTATGTTTTGAAGAATTATTGTATAATAATTAAACAAACTTTATAAATTTAAAAAAGCAAACTTTTTCTTATCAAATAATTCCAAAATGGTGGCGATATTAAGATGAAATATGAAGGAATTATTTATGTTATAAAATGGTTAATTGGTGCGAGTTTCAGGTCATTCGACTAGATATTTCCGCATTTATTTAGCGTTAAAGTTACAAAGTTCTATAGTCAAAATTTTTAAAATGGTAGCAGATATCAAAACAAAATGTGGAAATGTTTGTCTCATAAAGAGATTTTTAATTAGTGAAAATTTCAGCGAAATCTTTCTCGATTTTTTTCTGACTCAAAAAAATTCTTGTTAATGTCGTTACAAATTTATGATTTCCGGGCACCATAACATATAAGTCGATAGTAGTTTGTCACTTAATAGGTTGGTTAGTAAAATATTACTCGAAATCAAAGTGCTCCCCTGTCAAAGGATAAATAATAAACTTGATAATTGATCTACTAACTAAGTTCGTACTCAGGATCATGAAGGTCGCATTGTCCACCAAAAAGGACGAGACATGGCCGTTCTCCACTTGTTTTTTTTTTTTTTTTTTTTTTTTTTTTTTTTTTTTTTTTTTTTTTTTTTTTTTTTTTTTTTTTTTTTTTT
>KZ653375.1:405244-421529 GCA_001010745.2 Gerris buenoi
TATATATAAATATATATATATATATATATATATATATACATTTTTTCCTCAATGTACTAATCTTGCTGAGTATTTATTTATTTATATTTTTTTTAAAGACCCATGTCTAATGGTTTTTTTTTAAAATATTTTCCGATTCTTTGACGTATTCTGCTAGATAATTTATGGTTATGACATAAATTAATTGATTTCATAAGAACTAAAGTTACCTAATTAAAAAATTATTATTTTTTATTATTCAACGAAAACCTCTTGCAATATATGTCACAAAAAGCTCACATGCAAAGCTCTCTTGGATCATTTGTTTACAACTAAATTCCACCACTTTCTTGATTTTTGAGTGCAGTGCAAAACAAAAAAACAAATTAGTACAAATCAAATCCATATGAAATCGAGTTTTCGCTTATTTTGATTTCTAGTATAGGTTGTAAAAATATCTATTATTTGTTTTTTAATACTCTATTATACTTATGCCCCAATAAAAATATTGTAAAATAATTAGTAATACATTAAAAAAATATATATTTAAAGAAAACAATATCTATACTTTTCTTATGCTAAAAATTAATTAAATGGCCGTTAAAATTTGATATTTGAAGACAAAAAAACCATGCTATTTCCACTGCATTATTTATTATTAGTTAGAAACCTTAAAACTGAGTCAAGGAAACTGAGAAGAGAAGAAACAAAAGACTGTGTGAATAGGCAGAGGAAAAAAAGTATAATGTGGATCTAACAAAGCATGCTGGATTACACAGTGCAATTGTTTTTACCTTCAATGGAAATTAACACCGGAAAAATTACTTAAATATTACTTTTAGTGTGTTAATATAATTAATTTAATTTGGGTTTTACGAATTTATGTTATTTTATATTTCAATTGGGCTATCAAACTTTTTTCGTACATAAGATACTACGCTCGTTACATGGCTTAGACCATTGACGTTGATCATGCGGCGTGTGGTCATGCGCCCCCTCCCCTTGTCCCGAACGGGAACGCATGTTCATTCATGGTGAATCCTTATGTGTATACCCACCTTTAGAATTGAGCATTACAATCTTGATATCGGGCTCTTTGGTAAAGATACCTTTTTTAGATTTGACCGCAAGAGGTCAATATTAAAAGAATGTTTATTGTCGATGATCTAAACCGTTATTGAATGAAATAAATTTCTAACAGAGAATTTTGCTCCTCCTTGAATTATTGATTTTTTAGAATGCTAAACAACACAGTTACTAGACGAATAACAAAATTTACATTTAATCCCTCTCACATTATCATTGCTTCGTAGTAAACTGTCCCTTTCTAAATTCTGTTATTTGTTTTTGCACATCGTAACTTATTAGTATATTATCTTTCTGGCTCATTTGATTGCCAAAACAGTTAATGTCCTTCTGCAAAATTTTGACGGAGGAAATTCAGTGTATATGTGTAGTTTCGCTTTTGTTCTGTTATCTCTAGAGTTACACGGTTAACAGTACGGGAATGTAAGGTCTAGTTTCACATGTCTATTAAATTAGGTAGAACACGTATTGATTAACTCATGCATTTAAACATGACGAATAAGGTTAATAATTTGGTTAAATCTAATCCTTTAGCGAGCAGGGTCCTGTCAGCGTACTCGGGCTCCGTCAAATCCCAGCTACGGACTTATTCCGCTCTGCGGAAATCCACCCCTCACCGGTCAATTCAAATCAGACTAAATCTAAATTCACTCCCAGAGGGGTTTGTCCGTATCGAATTAAATGCGTGGGAAATACTGGTATTTCCTTACTCACAGGTATTTTAAATTGAGTAATAAGTCCACTACAGTTTTCAAGGCTTTAACTGAAATTAAATCCCAGTCCTAATTAATTTATCATAAGATTTTTCCGATATCCAAATATAAAAACGTTAACTTAGTTTTATATGTATTTGGATGATTGAAAGAGTAAACAAGAGCTTCAAAGATATAACTAATTTTTGTTACGTCTCGAATAGTATTTGTAGTTCAGTTATTGATTCATATATACCACTCAGCCCTAATGAAATAACGATACAAAGTACACATCCTGGATGTTACAACCCTAGCAGGGCTCTGGCTTCCTCGACAAAGGCTCTCCATTCACCTCTATCCTATACCTATCGTATACAGCTCCAGACGCCAACCCTCCTCAGATTTGCTCTTTCCTCCTGGATATGGAGGAAGATGTTCCATAGAACTTTTTCTCCTTACGTCAGACATTCGTAATAACTGGCTTAGTCATCTTAACCGAGATACAATGCTATCACGCATGCTTTTCAACTATGGTGTCATTCGTTACTTATAAACAAGAAGCTAACTAACGTGGTGTGACATACAAATATACATGTAATGGACACCATTCTACAACGTTTAAACACCTTACTGTTGGCTTATGCAACCAGTTAATTACCACTTCACATAAGCAGCTAACCAATTGTACGGCAATTCCGAGTGACCACCAAGCTGGGAATGGGGAGGGGGGAGGGAATGACAACCAGATCCGAGGTGATCAATCCAAGTTGTGACCATGCCCGATAATGTTAACTTTAATGATGTGAGGACCAAACTTTTCGTATATGATCTCCCAAAGGTCCCATTTTATATATACTACACTTGGATTAACCACGGCTATTGGGCTAAGGTTATTTTAATTAGGCTACGGCCACACCGGAGCTACCTCGCTTGGAGCCTGACTTGGTGAGTCGCCATGTAGAACAGAATGGACTGTTCGTCTAGCGACTCGCTAGGTAACTAGTAACCAAGCGCGCGGTGTGGGCGGTCTCGTATGTTCTAGAAGGTTGGTTCACATGGATTACGACTCACCACTCCAAGCCACTAGGCTCCAAGCGAGGTAGCTCCGGTGTGGCCGTAGCCGTAGGGTAATAGAAAGTTCTTAAAATTGTCTTGCTCAAGCACAACACTGATGATATTTTATTAGAAACATTATATATAATGAATTGTTTGTTTTTCTGATTCAGTACCTCCACGAATACTTGACAAGGAGTCATCGACTGACATGGTAGTGAGAGAAAGCTCAAACGTGAGCATGCACTGTAAAGCTCAAGGGTATCCAGAGCCTTACGTTATGTGGCGGCGAGAAGACGGAAGAGATATCAATTATAACGGAGAAACAGGTAATCAGACTAAATAGCTAATAACTAAACAAATGAGGTGTCTAGTTGCATAACAAGAATTCAGCTTTAAAAGAGATGTCTCAATTCTTTCTGTCCAAGGGAACCACCTCCTTGCATCTGATAATACCCAAAGTAATTTATTACTCCTCGAACCTTGGTTAATGGTTAAGTAAATGGAGGATAAAGATAAACGAACAGAAAAGTGGGCACGTCACCTCGGCTTTTCATCATAACACCTGTCCCTCAGTCACCCTTAATCAAGTTCCCATTCCGCAGTCCAACTCCGTCCGATACCTTGGCCTTTTCCTTGACCGTCGATTAACATGGTAACTACTCATAAAAACAAAACGTACTGTCATCACATGACGATACAAGTCACTTCTCGGTCCTCTCGATCGAAGGTCTACAATTTCTCTTGACAACAAGCTTCGTATTTGTAATGTAGTTATAAAACGCAGCTTCGGCCTACAATCTAGAAGTGTGGGTCAGCACCAAGCCTTCCAAATCCCGTCGTCTCCAAATCCTGCAGTCAAAAATCCTTAGAAAAATAACCAATGCTCCTTTCTATGTTTCAAACCTAACACTCAATGAAAATTTAAATGCGCGCTTTGTCCGAGATCTAACCGTAACCCGATATAGAAAATTACATGAATCCATATCTCAACATTATAATCCTCTTGTACAACTCCTATCCTCTCAGTTTATCCCAAGCAAGAGGAGATGGCTTTGAGACCTCTTATCTTAAGATATCGCATCCCTTATATTATGTTAAACTTTTAAAATAATTAATTTTAATCCACTTTATCATTATTAGTTATTTTGTATTATAATTATTTTACTATATTTACTGCTAAGGATGTGTAGTCACAGTACTACTTCTTCTTCATGTCTTTCCCGCCTCATAACCAATGTATTATCAATATCACTTGTTGCAATAAAAATTTGTAGTAGTGATATCCAATAAGAATTAAAAAAAAGATAAGTCATTACTTCTTTTTTCTCATGAGGTTTAAAGAGCTAAATGAACAGCTTTTATTTAAATTATTAGTTAATAGCAAACAATTTGATTTTCATCAGTTTTTTTGTACTTATTAAAAAATCTGAAAGAGTCAGTTAGTATGGTTTTGGAACTAGATGCCTCAATTATAATATTCTATATCTAAAAACTTGAAAAAAAGGCTGGTTTTAATTCTCGAGAAGACAATATTAATTAATGTTATTATATTTCTTTTTTTACAGTAAACGTTGTTGACGGAGACAGTTTAATAATAACCAGAGTGAGTAGGTTACACATGGGTGCTTACTTGTGCATCGCAAGTAACGGAGTACCTCCCTCAGTCAGCAAAAGAGTACTTCTAAGAGTACAATGTAAGAATGCTTTTTATTATCTAGAAAGTAATATTTTCTTTGTTATAAAGTAAATTTTTGTATAAGGTGTACGAATTAAATCCATTATCTTAAATTAATTACCTTTAAAATAAGATAGTTATTCTTTTCAAAATAACTTTGATGGAATAAACTTTGTTTCTAATAAATATTTACGATAATATCTTTTAAAGTAATAAAATATCTCAAATTCTTTACAAAGATTTTTTTTTTACCTTCCTTCTTTGTTTTTGTTTTTTTGGAGCTGAATATTTTGGTTCATTTCTAATTATCTTTCCTTTATTACGCTTAGTCTTTAGTCTTTACCTTACACTCGTGTTTCTTGTTCTGGCTTTTACAGAATATTTTACTGTAGAAACTGTTTATTTTACTTAAATAAAAAACTCTAGAGAGGCAGAAAATAAATTTGACTGCCATTTAATATTAAATACAAATAAATGAGATCGTGTTTTAAAGCAGGTACTTCATTAGATAGTTACTCCCCTTATACAAAACTGAGGGGAGTAACAATCTAAAGAAGGTGTATGGAATGTTCTTCTTTAGACTGTTACTCCCCTTATACTTATAAAAACCAGAAGGGAGTAACAATCTAAAGAAGGTGTACGGAATGTTCTTCTTTAGACTGTTACTCCCCTTATAAAAACAAAACACCTTTATCTTAATAGCTATTTAGTTAATGTCATTTATACTCTAAAAAATCATTGGGGAGTAAAAATCCGAAGGAGTACCAATTAGCAGAGCTTTTTTTTTTAACTTATTCTATTTTTTATTTATTTTTTCTTTTTTTTCAGTTCCTCCAATGTTGAGTATAGCCAATCAATTGGAGGGTGCTTATGTCGGACAAGACGTTACTCTAGAATGTCACACCGAAGCCTTCCCTTCGTCCATCAACTACTGGACAACTACTAGAGGCGACATGATCGTCTCAGGTTAGAAAATATCGAATACTTTTGTGGCAATCATGTGATTTTCATGTGATGTGTGCGAAAATCACTTCAACTAAGTAACTTATGGGTAGACAAAATATCAAAAAGTGACCTACACTATATGTAAATTAATTGTTTTGCATATGCATATAAAAGTAATTATGTGTATAAAGAAAGTAAGTATATACATTGTATATGCAGTGTGGTGCAAGTAGCAAGTCATATGTATATGTCATAATGTACGCATATGTCACTTGCATACACAGATATAGGACCCTTCTTACGCATGTCAGACTTTTTTATCTGTGTAAAAAACATTAGCTAAATCATTATTAACCAATTAATACAACTTACCTCTGATATATAGCATCAAAGGTACCTTCTTTTAGCTCTAAGATGAAAAATGTGACGCTTTTAATTATTGTACCAGGAAGTTAGGATATAACAGGAGGTCTTTTGGTTTTCATTTATTGCACAATATTTTGACGATAGGTTTAGGCCTAAAGTTTCAATAATCGGCATGCAAAATATGACACTCTTAAATATCGTGCCAGGAAGTTGGAATATAATAGGAGGTAGTTTTGTCTTCACTTGTATTAATTTTAGTACCATATTTTGCCGATAGAAGCTTTAAATTTTATATAAAACTAGTCTTCACCCCGCGCTCCGCGCGGGGCTCGTGCTAGGTATTAGTAATTTAATTGTCGTGTAGGTAATGAGAATTGAGTGGGGGAAGGTAGAAAAGTGGCTACTAAGTGGAGCTAGCCTAGGCCTAGAGGGGGGGGGGGTCTAGGCGAGTGGGTCAAGGTAGAAATGGGGTGGGGTGAAGCTAAGACAGACTCAGTTTAGACTGAGAAGTCATAGAAGAAACATTAACCTAGGTGCGTTAGTTTAATTACCATGCCCTTCCTATTACGGCTGCTGCACCAGTAAATATTTTATAACTTTGGTTCTACTCAATATTTTTCGATGAAACCAAGCCTACAAATTGCACAACATGTTAGCTCTCACCTCTGAAAAAAATAATCGATTTCATTTAGTAGTTTTGCGCCTATAAAGTCTGACTGAGGCGACAGACACACATACACACAACACGAAAAAAGTTAAGGCCGGATTCGGTCTTCGGGATGTATAAAACGAAAAAGTATCCAAAAAATGTTCAATTCTGACCAATGTACAGACAAAACTTTAATTTTATATATATAGATGATATCAGAGCTTTTAGCAGACCAAATGGCAATCAAAATAGATTAATGTTTCATAATTAGGCACCTTAAAATCCATCTACTATAATAGTTACAAATATGTATACTGGTTTTCTTCACTTCATGGATTGAATGCCCAAAAAAACCGACATTAGGTTTAGCAAACATTTTGCGCAAAATGTTTGATCGCGTATGGGGGCCTTTAGTAAAATATAAGGCACATTCTCTTAAATATTTTTAATATATACATTTATACGAGTATTGCCCAATAATTAAGACTCGAACAGTAAACCTCATGAAATTAGTTTTTTTTTCAAACCTAAAAAGCAATTATTTAATGCACGTATCAAACCATTGATTTATTAATTCAATTAGATTTTTTTTTGTTTCAAAAATTTAATATTAAAAACTCAAATAAGCATCTATTTCAAATAATTAATCTTTTAAACGCGAAAGTTATTTTTTTATAAACCTTAAATTTAAATAATTGGTTTTAAATAAATATTTTTTAAAGGATTAGGGTTAAAAGTTAATTAGAATTTAATTTATTAAAATAATTGAAAATTTAATGGTATGATTGTATTATTATACTTAACATACAAATAAAGTATAGTTATACTCGTTAGTATAAATTAAGTAGTTAAGGCAGATTTAATTTCATTTATATTTTATAAATTAACTTAATGAATGGAAATAAAAAATAAACTTCTGAATGTAATTATGTATTGAACGATGAAATTTTAATGGAATATAATTCATAAAATATACGTGGGTTTAATTAAGCGTAATATCAATAACGTTTGAGTAAGAAAATTAATTTTTAGGATAACTCTGCATGATTATAAAGTCAGCTAAATACTATTAATTCTTGCACGTATTTTTATGACAGGCAGGGCATGACAGAGGAACTGTCCTGCCCTGCGTCTAAATGTATGACCTGGTTCAACGTTCCAAACACAGCATAAATATACTGGACGGGGGATTTTTCTTACAATATTTGAAAATAAGTACCGTGGCCTTATCACTATGATCAAATGTTTGTTTTAATTTTGTTGAGAATTTTATTAAAAAGACTGTTTGCTTCATACATATCAATGGAAATACTAGAGAATTTTACATTGTCACATTGTGTTGTGTGTACTCAACATTGTCTGATTATGATTTAGTATAATGCTTTCGGTACCTCATAAATTCGCTTAAGCTAGGAACACAAACATTGCATCCAATGTTTGCCTCCCCGGCTGGAATGAAACGCTAACGATAGAGGCTGACTAAACACTGGTCGGTTGGATTCCCCTATACGGGGCATCATATGTAGAAATGCAAAAACTAATATAATGCACACATAATTAAAGTGTTTCCTATATATTGATATAAATTGCATTATTTATGTATTCTTTTTTATTTCATACTCTTTTGAAAAACCAGATACGCTGCATCGAAGCCCAGGTAATCTACTACAGATACATACGCCCAAGATTCCCAAAATCGGCCTGTATACAGCTGTGTCTCAAAATAGAGATCTGAAGATGGAAATTGTAATAAGAGAAAACTTAGAAGAAGAATCCGTAATTGGTGCATTTTTTATCAAAATATAGAAAAGACTTTAATTATATGGGCCAATTTTTTCCATTTCTATACATGATGCCCCGTATAGGGTCTGTATAGAGCCTGGACCCCTGACCAAAGTTCCTTGGGATTCAATGAGGCTCCTCTGACTTCTTCTTGGCTCTTTGGGGTGGAGGCTGAAAGGTTCTGGTTGTTCTCTTCCAATACCTTACAGCCTTCAACATTTGACGATCATTGCCAATGTTGTAGCGGCTACAATACGCGCCCATAGCAAACCTTGAGCCTATTTATCCTAGGCTGGATAAGAGTGTGCCTCGTCCTTACTTAATAGGATCACGAGCACGAGTCTCCTTAGTATGATGGATCATAAGTATTGTTAATATGCAAGTTTGCTTAATATGTAGGATCACAGTCTCCTAAACAAGCAAGACCATAAGTAAAAAAGTTCACGGTAAAATGTTTCTATTTTGGTACAGCGAATATTTTCTTTATTGAATAAAGAAAGGTGTCTGCCACTAAAAATAACTTCACTGTCAAAGCCTGTGAACTTTAATCTTCAGTGCTGATAAGCCCAGTTGAAATGCTCGAGAAAAATAATGTAGGAGTTAAGATAGAGGTAGGAATCTGACTGGTCATACTTTATTCCTAAATCATGTAACTTCACTTGCTCATCTGGAAACAATTGTTTCTTTAACACTTCAATTTATAATCAATGATAATTATATCATAGTTTGTTGGGTATATATTTTTTTTAACTTAACATAACAGTTGTAATCGTATGATTTTTTTTGACAGCACTAAATATGACCTCCAATGCTTGAAAGCCAGCTTTGTGCTACAAAGTTACTTATAGTGGAAGTCCATTTTCCTTTATTCTAAATCATGTTAGTATTACATAATTGATTAATTGATGTAATGGAATATATGTAATGTAAAGAATAGGTATTTATTTGACAGGTGAAAAGTACGAAGCCTGGACAACAGATCAGGGCTACTCAAGACAAATGAGGCTGAGGATACGTAATGTTACTGATAGAGACTTCGGCTCTTATCAGTGTGTCGCAAAAAACTCACTAGGTGAGACTGACGGAGTTATCAAGCTAGAAGGTAATCTTCCCTTATTGCTAAAATGTTTACATAACTTTAACTTAACTTAACTTTTTTTATTCTAATATAGTTACCTTGCCTATCTATGCAACTTGAATCCACCTAAAATGTATGGTGGATTAGGGATCGCAACCCTAAAGAAATCTATTTCAATTGTTCATTTATCATTTGCAGGCTTTGGAAAATAGGTACATTTCCAGTTGAAATAACAAAGACTCTCCACGTAAAAAATATTTAATAAAATTCAGAGCAGCTTTCAGCTACTTTTTGACCATCAGTGTCGAACTCTGAAAAATGTTAATCAAAACATTGGAAGATGGGAGTGGTGAGTCATACCAAGCTAGCAACCGGTATAAGGCCCCCTGTTTTGATTCTTTTGCCGGCTTCTAGGTTGGTATGATTCATTGCACTCCCATCTTCCAATGTTTTAACTAACATTTCAGTTTTTGGCACTAATGGCCCTATAGTGGCTGAAAGCTACACTGAATTTTATTTAATATTTTTTACGTGGAGACCCTTTTTTTCAGTACCTTAATCCAAAAATTAAATAAAAATCTATCGCTGCTCTATTGCTTGTAATTAAATTTACGGAATTGAATTGTGATTAAATGATAATTAGGGAGTAAATGCATCAAAGTATAATGACTTAATGAGTATAACTTAATAATTTAACTTAATATAACTTAGTATAACTTAATAATTTTATGAGTATAACTTTAATAATTTAATTGAACAGTTAAATGTAATTTGATATTATCGCATTCTATTTTACATTAACACAATTAATCAACTAATTTCGTAAAGAAATTTCAGGCAGTTTATTGTTTTCTGAAAACAATTTTGTTTATTAATTGTCGGAATTTTGGCAATATTTAATTAATAATTTAGGTGATAAACAGCTTGGTTTTCCGATGAAATCAGCGTCACGAAAGGGTTGAAGTCCGATGTTTCGCTTCCACTGCTGGAAGCATCTTCAGGGGTGTGGTGCATCGTGGTGTTGACTCGAAGCAAACACAGGATGAACTGTGAGTTTTCGCGGATTTCACCGGAAAACCAAGCTGTTTATTACGAGTCTACCCGCGGAAGCCTACGCACTAATAATTTAGGTGGTTTAATTAATAACTAAGTGGGAATGTAGGTGTCGCGAAGAACTTCATGTTCGGTTTTGATGCAATATGGATTGTTGGTTATAATGGGCCCACTGTTGGTCCCGTATAAAGTCTGGTTTACACGGTCCAAGTCACATTGATCGAATCCACAATTTGCAACTTTGATTCAGTCACTTAGTCCAATTATTTGTGGAACTTTGAAGTAAGGACACGATCAAAATATTCTGATTTGGTCCAAGTAGTAGAACTTTGATGCCCTAAAGTAGAGGTTAAGATAGATTGTGTCAACTGTTTTCCCTCTTGAACAGTCGTGATATATCACCTTCTGGTTACAAAACCCAGCTCAACCTCACATCTGTCATTTTTTGACTGCTTGTTCTCATAATTTGTCAGATGAGCACAATTTTTGATTTTATCAAAGTCTACTTTGATGGAGCCCATCCAACTCAACTTGGATGTCCAAGTTGGCTTGGATACCCTGTTTACACGATCCAAGCAGCGTCAAAGTAGAGTCAAGGCTGGCTTGGTCCAGTCCAAGTATACTTGGATCGATTAAACCAGGCTTTAACTATACGCGGTAGGATGCAAAGAAGCTATGTGCTACACTGATTATAAATATGGCAAATCTATTTAACTTGTTATCAATTCGATTTACAATTAAATTAAAACTAGATTCAATGAAGGTGTTAGATTGTGGCAGCTATTTAAAAAATTGCTTTAACTATAATATTTCACTATTACATACCTTTTTTCCTTGAAATAAATATTAAAGCTTTTTTTTATTGTTGTAGAAATTCCTGCTCCTGTTACAAAGACATCAAACTCTCTCTCAGTAAACAATTCTTCAGGATTTGTAAAAGGTAAAATCAATTATTATATTAAGTTCTTACTATATCATAGTTAAAATAACGATAGTATATTGCATGATAAAATTATTACACTATAGTCCATTTATCCGTTCTATATTAATATCAAAGAATGTGGTTATTCAATAATACAAAGTACAGTTTAAATTAGTATTTACTCATACATATGTATCTTTAAAGTTATCATCCGATTTTTAATAAATTTAGATGGTTTGTCTAAAGTAGGTCAAATTGTAAAAATTATCTTCACTGCGCCTAACAGAACAATTAAAATCCTCTGTTTTATAAAAATGTAATCAGATATTATTTCATTTTTAAATTTATTGTGAAACAGTGTTGCCTGTATACAAACATGATACTTTCTTGTCTGAAAACACACCTGACAATAGAATTTAAATATAATATTTAAGATTCGTTTTACTAGATGCGAGTTCGTTTTCCTCAGCGATTGGCACAAAATAATTAAGGTGTTTTCCTCCAAGCGTCTCCAGTGACCATTGCAGTAGTTTATTGGAACCTAAATAGTTGTTCCACTAAACTGCTTATGGGTAGTTTTTATTTTATGAATTTAATAATGAGCTTATAGAAAAGACTTGTTTTTGCTACTGGATAAAGACGTTTATTATGTGACTGCCGAGTAAATATTGCGTTCTTCCTAAATAGAACTTGAATAAAATTTTCATCAAAAATAGTTTTAGGCAAGGTGTGGAAGTTTAGGGAACATTTTTGATACATTCATTTATAGTCCAAACTATCAACCCATAATATAGTCCAGCAGATAGCACGAAAAAAATTGTTTGAACAATTTTGTGTATAAGTAAATCTTTTGGTGCCTTTTAAGAAGATTTTATCGGTTAAGTTCATCTATCAAGTTGATGGTAGTTTAGGTGACCTCTTTGATTTGGAGTAATATTTGGCTAACTAACCTATTAAGTGACGAACTACCATCAACTTGATGTTAGGTCTACTAACTAATTTTGTACTCAATATCATGAAAGTCGCACTGTCCACCATAACCATAAAGGACGGGACATGGGCGCTCCGCTCTCCGCTGGTTTGTTTGTCTCAAATGCCTCAATTGACTAGCTAATCCCGCAGACGAACATAATCACATATTCTTAAAACGCAGCTTAAACTGTAATATGACGACTCAAGTGAGGACTCCCCCGCGACAATCGCTAGAGTCACTTATAGGTAATCGTACATTTAGGTAAAGAAAAATAATGCACAAATTCACTGGGTATTTAAATAATAAGTAATTTTTAATTTGATTATGTGAGTCTAGAGTCTAGAGGGTGTGTGAAAATGGTGGTGTGAGCATGAAGCATGTATATTTGTTAACTTTTATATTTATTTACTTTAATATTCCAGAAATGCAGTAGACTATTGATTGGAATTTGTTTTAATTAGTCGTTTTTACAAGTTTGAATGTTTACAATGAACAATTTTAAATATTCATTAATTTATTTTTCCATTTCATTGTTATCTTTCCCTTATAATATTATTTACACGCACACAACACATACACAAATACATGTGGTCTATTTTTACCCTTCAACGACCCATACAACTACAAATGTAATATATACATATANTTGTTTACGTCCTAGGACGCAAAAAATATATATATATATAACGAGTGAGAAAGAGACGAAAAGAGATAGCATTGTATATAATATTTATTGTTGAAATTGTCCTGTAAATTCCTAAATATCGTTTTACGATTGTTTGTAACTTATACAAAAGGTTTCTCATGACAATAGCTTGACAAAAAAATAAAATAAAATATAAAACCTCAATATTTGACAAACACCCAATTTTTAGTGGTCTTTACTGTTTGAAAACAATAGTTCTACTTTTGTGATGCCATTTAATACTGTCTTTGATGTTTCCTTCTGCATTTCCTGCAGGTGTTACGACCCATCTTTTCTTACGGAGTGGGTAAAAATAACTGACTTTAAATTCGTATTGTTTACTTAAATTTCACATAGAGATGCCTATATGAATAATCTAATCAGATAAGCATTTCTATGATTTTTTTTTTTTTTTCATGGTAACCTCTTTATGTAAAAAACAAACACTAAAATGCATGGAATGACGAATTGAAAGACCCCTACATACTCTCTCGGCTAAATATAGTCAAACCTTATTCAGGACTGATTATAGCTTTAAAACATATCTAAAAACGTACTATTATAGGATATCGAAAAGTGTATCTGAGATTTTTTAAGGATGGCTCAAAAGTGGAGGGGGGGGGTTGTAAAAGATATCGGTAACTTTTATCAATATTGTATAATATGAATGAATACTATTTACTGATAATTAAAATATAATAGATGAAATTATTGTAATAATTCCTATTATTGTTAATTATTATTCTTATTTTTTTCAATGATATGTTTTGAACGAAAAAAATGTTTGAACAAGGTGGGTCGTCTGGAATGGATTGGAAGGAGAGGTGTGATTGGATAAAGATTCGTGAAATTTATGGTATCGGGATATGGATAGGTCTCTAACAAAAGAAATATTGAGATCGTTATGGAGAGTTAGGTTGGAGACGTAGTAAGGAGCATCAGTGATTTTTCTGAGGATCTTGGATCGGAGAGTTTGAAGGCTTGATGCTACCCCATACTTCTAGACCGTAGGTCCAAGCTGATTTTAAGACTACATTGTAAACGCGAAGTTTATTATTTAAAGTAAGTTTTGACCTACAATCCAGAAGACGTAGCAGGAGCTTGTATCGTCTTGAGATGTCCTTTCGTTTAGTTTTTTTGTGATCGTCTTGAGATGTCCTTTCGTTTAGTTTTTTTGTGATGTTGCCAAGTGAGTCGTCTATCGAGATTAAGGCCAAGGTAAGGACAGTGATGGATTGTGGAATGAGGACTCGATTAAGAATGTTTGGGGGACAACTGCTAAGACGAAGAGTAAAAGCGACATGTACACTTTTCCCTTCGTTAATCCGGATCCTCCATTTTCTTAGCCAAGGTTCGAGAAGGAGAAGTCATGTAGACTAAAATTTTTTCAGTCGTCCGCCATATTTGGTAACCATCTTGAAAATATAAGGTATAGATTGCTAAATGTTGAGATATGTACCTCTGTGTGAGCCGAATTTCGTTAAGTCAATGTTTTCGCCAGTTATCGTTAACATACATGAAATTTTAAATCCTAAAGTCTCTGCAATGAACGCTTGTTCAATTAACAAATTTATATAATTGTTATAATAGTACTATTATTGCATATAAAATCAAAAACTGTGTTAAAACTATTAGAAGGAATCTAGCTCACTCCAAACTATTAAATTGCTTCTTTATTCTTCTACGGTTTTATCAAAAACCGTAATATTCATATAATATCCTTTCGAAAAAAGTATACACTAAAGTTTTAACAATTTCTCCAAGCCATAACATACTGAGGTTATCTTGAAAATTGTTCTTTTTAAGTTGATTGTATAGCGTTGCGGAAACAATGTTGTTTAAATGTCTTTCTTATATAAGATTTTTACCTCTTCAATAAGGCGTTATAGGGCACAAGAACCTTGGCTGTTATACCGTATTTCCTCCACCTATTCGTAAGAGTTAGAAATAATGAAAAGATTGTGTTAGTTCGGTATGTAATACATACGGAATGACTTTCTCCCAACCTCCATCCCTTTCCGTACTCCGTACCAAGATATGAAAATGTCAATTTTCTCCCGATATTCCAATAAATTAATAAGTCAAAGACCTGGGCCCAAGTTTAGAAGCAGGAGGGGAACCTCCGTCAAGCTTCTGAAATGGAATTTCTGATTGAATGACGGCCCTTTTTCCTCGCCTTCCACTCCTTATTACTTTCAAGTATTCGGGCTTTTTTTTCTTTCATCTTATATTTCCTTGGTACCTAAAACAAACTTAGGTGTGACCAACACATGAGTTTTATCAATTTTAAATATTAAAACAAGGAATTTCAGTATACCAAGAATTTGTATTATGAGTTACTAGTATATCTATTTCGAAAGATTCTCGTATTATTCGTAATTTCATGCTTTACTTTATACGTTTAAAAATTTGGAAAAAAAATAAATAAAATAAAATAAAAAAGATAGATTGTTCTCTACTTCTTTATTAGTGCCTTAAAATATTTAACGAAGGGGTAGTTTCAAATAGATTTAATATAATTTTCAATTATTAATTTGTAGAGGTGACAGGTGTTCATTAAAATTAAAACTATTAAAAGAAGATTCAAGACGTAATTCTGACTCACTCCTAAACATAAATGAACACTTTTCATGGACAACATGAATACTTTTTCTTCCTAATTTGCAATTAATAATTATAGAATTAAATAGAAATAATAGAACTTGCCTTGATTTTACTTTTTCATTTACTTAGAATATTCAATGAGAAAGTATTGGATGAAGCGAAAATTCAATTTTGAAATTTTAACAACTCGTTTTGAGGTCCCTTGAGTCCAAAAAAATTATTTTTTTCCGAGGTAGGCTGTGAAATAGTAACTTTACAGCCTAAAAAACAAAGCTAAAATCAATTTTTTCATTACGTGGACTTAAAAAAATCTTTTCTTTACTCCTGGCAGTGAAGAAAATTTTTTTTACGTCCTAGGACGCAAAAAATGTTTATTGTACTATAAGAGCTTATCAAAACTTCCGTAGGAGCGCTATTTTCATACTGAAATAGCCTTAGTACGATAGAATTCCGCTAGATGTCAATGCGTTTTATTTATCTTTTCTTAAAGTGTAAACTCTTTTTAAGGTTTCTTTTTTTTAATCTTAAGTTTTGAACTAATATTTGTTATTATTACATTGATTAATATTTAATGTTTTTTAATGTCTGCTACCTCGAAAAAATAGCATATGCTACACGACTGTGAAGTGTTTTTTCTTTACCTTGGCAATATTTCCTGTCTCGCTTCGCTCGACAGTAAATGTAATTGCCGCGGTAAAGAAAAAACTCACTTCACAGCCTAGTAACATAATATACTATTT
>KZ653375.1:428164-443302 GCA_001010745.2 Gerris buenoi
GTTTTTTTTTGTACGTAATAAACAGGTTTTTTTTGTGTACGTAATAAACAGTTTTTTTTAAAGTATTACTTCCTCCAGTAGTGCCTTTTGCTTATTATTATTATTATTATGTATTATTATCCCCCCCCCCATCCGCTTCAGCGACTATGGCTATTAGCGTGAATATCGGGATTTTCCAGTGTTATCTATTTATATTTATATTTTGATCCAATAAAAACATAGTAAAAGCTTAACCAATGAGATTTTGCTTATTATTATCAGTCGGTTAATGTGATCACTAGGCCTTGGTCCCAAAGTGATCACATTAAGCGGCGACTACTGTATTTGTAACAGAGAGTCTGTTAGGGGGGGGAGACACCCTGCATTCTTACAACTCCCTTAACCACACATCTCCTTTACCACTTTTATAAAATGTATCACTTCCCTGCACAAAAACTTCTGTTTTCATCAAGCTGAAATGTTGCATGCCTCTTTCAATTGTACTTTAAAAAATTATAAATTGCAACTAAATCGGTCAACTTTTACTCAAGTTATTGTCGGACACGTAAACTTTACTGACAGAAATGCAAGACTCATATTTTGTTGGATGTAGGTAGCTCGCTTACGCTCGCTTTAATTTTAAGAAATTGTAAACAATTGAACCTACTGAGTAAGAAGGTGTAGGGATGATTAAACTACACCAGCTGTAGGAGTTAGAGATATCCCCCCCCCCTTTTTCGTCGGAAAAGGAAAAAGATATGTTGGACAATACTTTCCTTTCTTTCCCTCTACGCCACCCACTGCTTTTTTTTAACGTTTCATGTTTACTTCTCTCTGATTTTTGGAGCATAATATGCTTCCATTTTTCTTGATTTTGAAAACAGGAAGATTTGACATCAAAGACTAGCCGTATTTTCCTTCCTAATCGCATTAAAAAGTTATATGACTGAAATTTTCCAATTTTTATGTAACAAACTAGTAATTGGGGACAGGTTTCGTTTTTAAATTTGTTAAAAAAACAATCAAAGACGAGTCAAGAAGAAAGTTGAAAACTTGTCATTTAAATCGACGAAATAATTTGAAATAAAATAAAAATATTTTACAATTTATTCTATAATTGTGGTTCCAACTGTGTTAGCTACATTCCTGGCACCGTTGTAAAGCATTCGATTTCGGGTGTCAAGGTTATGGGTTCGAAAACAAGTGGCTACACCTTACTTTTAATCCCAAATTAATACTGTAACATTGTACATTTTATTTCAATATACACTTTTATTCATTTTATTTCTTTCATGATACATGAGGTAATAGTTGTTTTATGTGTATTTATCAAATATACGAAGATAATCTATTTTTATTGGTATAATTCTATAAGGGGGATGGAGAACTTGGTGTTGATGGTTATGCTGTAATCCCGAATACAGCTTTTAAGGATTACTTAAGTTTAGGAACTATTTTATAAATCTATTTAGTATTTTTTCATTCCAAAATAAATTATTATTGTCGTTTAATTATTCATAATCTCAATTCCTGATCGTCTCTTCCCTTATGTACTGATTGTTCTTCCTGTCTTTCCTCGATATACGCCTTTCCTTTCCCTTCAAGTAACTTTCGTTTGTTTCACTGTGCTCTGATTCAATGCCCATGCCTCCGATACGTAAGTTATGGTAGGTTTTACACACATTGTCCACAACTTGTTTTTTGTCTATCCTTAGTCTAGATTTGAAGATATTTTTAAACTATTGTTGAAGGCTTCCCACCCCAATATTGTTCTTCCATTTACTTCCTTATCATTTTCATATGTTTGCCCCTTTTGGCATAAGTACACTAAGATATGGTTTGACCAAATTAAGGCACAGTTCTGGAGTTTTAGCATCACCGAAGACGAAACTCAATTTTATACCATTGCATCCGCCGCTGATGTGGTGGTGTCCTTGTAAACGACATCGAAATTTTAGACTTCCCTTCCCAAATACATAAGTCAACAATTTAAAAAGGATTTAACATCATTCCCCTCAGTCGAAACAATTGAGAATTATTATTCTACATCATCACTATAAGCACGCAAGAGTTATTGCTAGCTTGAATAAATGAGCTATAAGCTAACGTACCATTTCGGTAATACGTCCGCCACTCGTTCGACGGACTTGGTAGTGGGCTGTGACGAACGTTTGCAAATTTTGAGGAATCAAGTGACAGGGAGGCTTTCTTTTCTTTAACAAAAAAACTACGACTTGTTAAGGCTGGACGTTATCATCAAAAAACAAAAACCTGTCATTCTATACGGGTGTGAAACATGGTGACTGACAAAAAAAAAAGGTGTCGATAAGCTGATAGTGGCTTTTAGACTGAAGTTCTTCTCGTATTTGTTGTATCGTTTTTTTTTTGTTTTTTTTTTCTTTTTCCGTTATTTTTAATAATAATAACATTATTGATAAAATCTAATATTTTATTGGGAATCACCCCATATGCTCTTTGAATAAAAACTAATTCTATCAAATATTCTACTTCCTGTTTAATCGAGGAAACCCCGAAAAAACTATTACAAGATATAAAGTTAAATGACCTCCCTATACCACTTAACCTACGCCTCAGTGATTTAAGTTAATGAATTCTCCCTAATTACATATTATTACTTTTAAAGCATATTATTTCAATTGAATTTATCGATTTATTCAGTTTTAATTTGTTTAATTGAAAATTCCAATCCCTTTTCCTATATTACCGTAAGATATAATTACATTTGAATAAGAACAGGTCTAAAAAAATTTACAGGCATATTGGTTTTTTCTAATGTTGTTTGTATGCATTTCTAAATGAAGTATTTCATTACATGTTTGCCGAGTTTGCTGTCTGTCGAGGGGAATTCCCAGGATTCTCGTGTCTAGAAAGGCTAGGAAGACTGTGCCAAAGTGAGACCGTATCCTAAACTCGACCTCATTGCATCCCTTTAACCTCCCGTCTCGTGTCCGGACATTTTAGTCTCGCATGTCACGTACTTTAATACTTTAACCAACCATAATTACTCTATCTGTCCTTCCCCGAACCCTTTAAGCCTTTAATATTTTTCGCCCTTTCGACACATGGTATCTTGACCTCCACTGAATAAATTTCGCATTTCATCTCCCTTTAAGGTTCGAAGGGTGGCGAAACCCTTCGTCATTTAAAATTCTCCAGACACACCCCCCTCTTTTTGGTAATTCCTAAACATCCTTACACTCTTTCCCCTCCCACCCTCTTGTCTTGATCGATGGTAAAATTATTATCTCACTATATTTTTTTTTAATCGTTGCCCGGTCCCCTCCTTTCCTTTCCCCGTTCCACCGGAATTTTAAGTACTAGACGTGGAAAGCCGAGATATTTTTCCTTGAGATTAACTGCGGACCGGATTCCGGTCATGTCCGAAAGATCGATCTCGGCCCAATTTCATGCTTGATAAACTTGTACGTGAGCTTTTAATTTACGGCTTTAAAACGAAACTTTCGGCTCATTAAAATATCTGTAAGTTTCTCTTGCTGGTTTATCTTAAGTTTGTGCAATTGAAAAATAATGTTTGTTACTATTAAATTTATAACATATTAAAAAACTTGAGTTAAGATGTACTTTAACATGTATTATTTTAGAATTTAGATTAATAAACTAGTGTAACAATGCATAGTCGCTCGTGTTTTCTCCAAAATCTTTGATTTAAATTAAAATTTAATCTTTCCGTAGTATGAATACTACCTAATACTTATAAATCTAAATTTCCAAGAGACTGTTACACTGTGAAGTTAAACTCTTTTAGTTGTTTTTTATTCCCAACAAAATTCTTTTCAGTTTTCTAAAATAAATAGAGTGAAAAATTATTATTTTTTATTTTTTCTTTTACATTGTCGTTTAAGGGTAATTTAAAAAGAATTGATTCACATTCAATCCTCAATAGGCTATATTTCGCCCCTCTCCGAGGCATATTATTTCCTATAATGAGATTTGTTTTATATATAGATAAATCTGTTAAAATAAGTCAATTTTAATTTTCCAAGTTAATGGTTTCGTTAAAAGATAAAATTTAAAATTCTCCGCATTGATTTCTTTAAACGTAAATTTACAATTTTATAAATAACTAGCTGAAGTACCCGGCGAAGCCCGGGTTCCTATCTGTCGGAAATAGTTTTACCAACTTAGAAACCTCTCGGGGCATGCGTCCAACCATTTCCCAAAGTTTCATCGCAATCGGATGCCCGGTTTAGGCAGGCATAAGAGACAGACAGATAGATAGACAGACAAACATTCATTTATATATATATATATAGATAGATATAGATTTTGTTTATATCTTTTAATCCTGTTTAAAAATGTATGCATGATTTGTACATCTTTAACTAAAAAAAAATGAAAAGCGGAGTAACTGGCTAACTGCAGCTTCATGCATACATGCATATTATTACTCAAGTCTGATCAATGTATAAACATAACTTTATATGTGTATTTTATATAAGTAGATTATCTGAGCTCTAAAAAATGTTGATATATTTTTCACAATAATTCACGATGTTTGTTTATTTCTCTATTGCAGGCCTATCTGGAGCTGATTTCCATTTTGATATTAACGGTGACGGTCCTGCAAGNTATTATTTAATGTGATTATATTTTTTTTTATTACCTTTAAATGAACCCCGCGTAACAGAAAATTAATAAAAAAGTTACAAATAGAACAAATGTTATAAATTATTTTTTTACTTTTAATAAAAAAAACTTAATATAGAAGAAACTCTGAACTTACCCTATTATATTAATTTAAAATTATACTTCACCTATATGAATAATCAATTATCTTTTAATTAATTTTTGTTATTGGTATGTTCTTTTTGTTATTACGTTCGGTTTTTTCTTTAAAATTGTTACAGGACGAAGTAGAATGAAACAAGAGCGATATTCAAAAAATGACGTCGAAGAATATCCCTGGCAAGATATCGGTGAGTTGTATCTCTTTTATATTAATATAACTTGTATTTACAAATTTATTATTTATTCGAAATATCACAGAGAATGTCATGCATGAAGCACGTGCACCTTTTTTATATAATACTATTTAGCTAACTTTGATCCTAGAAAGCAATTTTTAATATTTTCTTATTCAATATTACTACATCGTATACAATATTAAATGTAATACACAGTCACACATACATAATATATATAGTGTGTCCCAAGATAGAGTACCAAAGAGAAAAAATATGTATTTTCTCCATTTCATGAAAAAACATTGAATCATAAATTGGATAATTTTTGGGGGCATTGTATCGACATTTTAATGTTTTTCCATAATATGGAGAAAATCAGTATACATTTGTCTAATTGATATAGTAGATGGATTCTAAAGTGTGAAATTATGAAACATTACTCCATTTTGATTACCATTTGGTCCGCTTGGAGCTCTGATATCATTTTATATAAAATTTACAATAAATGCAAGTGCTAACCAATCTACCTCCTATTATATTCTAACTTCTTGGCACAATATTTCAAAGCGTCACATATTGCATGTCGATATTGAAACTTTAGCCCACCTATCGTCAAAATATTGAATTATAAATGAAAACCTATCAACCTCCTGTTAAATCCTAACTTCCTGACATAATATTTAAAAGCGTCATATTTTTCATGTATTTTTTGCGTGAGGGACAAAAAAACTTGTAACCTAAATTTGACCCACTTCCCGTCTACCTAGAAAGCTTAAACTTGCACAGATTATGTCTTTCCCATGACAATACAATGTTATTAATCTTGTAATCTAAATTTGACCCACTTCCCGTCCACTTAGAAAGCTTAAACTTGCACAGATTATGCATTGCTGGTGATATTACTATCATTAGTCATAACGTCTATCACAGTTTGTCATCAAATTAATGCCTAAAAATTTTATATTACTATTCTTAGAGTCTTTCATTTGTTTGGTTTTATCCCTATTATCCGTGATGACGATAACAATTGTGCTTGCTACCTTTTTTTAGATTTTGCTCTTTTCTTTACTAATGTTTTTTTTCTAGTGGACGCGTTGGGTACTTTGTATGTTGGGTATTTTATTATACTGTAGAATTTTGTAAGCATCTTATTATGAGTATTTATTTATTTATTTTTTTTTTAAATTAAAGTTCTTGCATTGAAGTTAAAAATTATGACACTTAAATAATTTGAAATAAAGCTAAAAAGGAGAAAATTCAACATCTATGAAGATCTAACCAATGAGTAAATAAATAATTTAAGTAATAAATAACGAGTGTATTTGAGTAAATAATTTTACGTTTTAAAATATTTTCACTGAGTAACATTACCGTAGTGCCGAGGAGTTAGTTTTTTTTAACATTAATTTCACATTAAATTTTATTAAATGTCTTGTCTCACCATGTTTTTTTTTTACTTCCTTCATATCGAATTTATTTAAGTGTTTCCTCTTTTATTGTATTGTTTTATCGTTTGTTTGTTTCTTTCGATGTAATATGCAATTTTATTATTGTAGTATCCATGACATGTATAATATAGTATACTAGCCTTTATGCCTCTATAATTTAGTGTGTGGCTTTGTAAACCTGCATGGAATGAATATGGACAGTCGTCATCAACACTCTATTTAGTGTATGGCTTTGTAAACCTGTATGGTGTGAATATGGACAAACGTCATCAACACTCTTTTTAACGTATGGCTTTTTAATCCTGCATGGAATGAATATGGACAATCGTCATCAACACTCTTTTTAACGTATGGCTTTTTAATCCTGCATGGAATGAATATGGACAATCGTCATCAACACTCTTTTTAACGTATGGCTTTTTAATCCTGCATGGAATGAATATGGACAATCGTCATCAACACTCTTTTTAGCGTATTGCTTTGTAACCCTGCATGGAATAAATATGGAAAATCGTCATCAACACTCAATATAAAATATGGCTTTGTAAACCTGCATGGAATGATTATAGACAATCGACATCAACGTAATAAATGTGTTTGTAATGGAACGTAAGAGAGAGGTAGAATTAGATTTAGCGCAGGATCCTAGAGTAAGCGAATGGAATAATCTAATTAAATCTAAAAATGTTATTGGCGATCACAAATAGTTTCTAAAAGACCAATCCTATGACGATAATTATTTTTCGAGTTAATTGATCAGGCGTAAATGCCTTTTAAATCAAAAGTAACTTTATTGTGCGTAGATTGCTATATAATTGCTAATTATCATCATTTGTGACTCAAGGTTTAAAGAAGCTTTTCCAAAATATTTACTTTTGACGAAGCTAATGTCATGAATGTCTTTCTGTATTCCTTTTAAATGTATTTTTCCCCAAATCAAGATTTACGTATCCACTTTGGATCTCCCGTCTTTCTAGATGTCAGGTACAAAGAAAACTGTCTAGTTATTTTACACGACTTGTAATTTTTATGGAAGGAAAGTAAGATCGAATTATCCTTGCTAATTTAAGACCTGACCTATCTATAAAGATAGTTTAAATATAATTGTCAAATAGGTTCGCTTAATTTGCTATTTATATAGTAGGATAGGAAGAGCGCAATATGCACCTCTGCTAATTCAAGGCCTCACCAATCTATTCAATTAAAGGACAACTTTCAATTTAGTTTAGTATATATACAATATGCATTGTCTTTAATATCTTGTTGTAATCGCCTCTAACTATACCTTTTAGATTTTATGTATGACTCCTACCCTCTCTTACCTGGCACGTCTTTAGATTGTTACTCCCCATTGTGTTTTTAAACATAAATAACTTTAACTAAATAACTATTAAGAAAAAGTGATGTTTTGTCCCATGCACTTTGAGACAAAGGAATATCACTCTTCTGTTTTTATTTGGGAAATAACAGTCTACAGCAGAAAATTCCTTACACCTTCTTTAGATTGTTACTCTCCTTTGTTTTTTATAAGGGAGTAACAGTCTAAAGAAGTTTCTCTTACCTTTATGGTATTGAATATGTTGTAGACTACACGGATGACTACACGTTTTCAACTCCTGCCTTACCAGAACTTTCAGCTACAACTACCAGAACACCATGTCTTCTTTTAGTTCTTACAGTCGTCATATTCTGCTGCTGATGAATGACCAGCTATAAGAATTAAAGGATATAAAATAAAAAGTTTGAATGTACTGTTCATCCCTGTTAATCGAATGAGCCATAGTACCGAAAATGAGAATCAAAGAAGCATAAACGAGATAGTATCTTAATGGTGAAAAAAGAAGTCTCAGATAATTATAATAATATAATCATGATTAAAATTATCTGTATAAGAATCATAAATACTTCACACTTACAATCACCATGGAATCTATGTTGTAAATTATAAATTTAAAAACAAAATTGTATATTTGAAGACCAATGTTTGACGAAAAACCTCAAGTAGACTGTAGAAGATTTATACTTAAATCATACACTAGTGCTGTTGAGAGATAATAAGAAATTTGTTTAAATATTATAAATTAAATTTTATTGATAAGATCTTCGACAAAGTTTTACTCTTATTTCGAAGAGACAGAGCCATCAAAGATAAACAATAGTTCTAAGATAATTTGGATAGATTAAAAAGTACCTATAATATTATCGACCTGTACTTCTATTTTTTATTTTTTATTTATTTATTGTTTTATTAGTGTGTCAGACAACTAGGTCATATACACCCAATATTTGTTTATTTTCTATCTTTCTTATGTTTTTATTTCTATTATATTTTCTTTCTCAATAAAAATAAACCTTCTTTGTCGTGTACTTCACGGCTTTGATAAATTTTAAGTGCACATTGATTTTATCTGAGGTGTTAAGCTAAGCTTCGAGTATATACACCTTTAAAAATGATTGCTGCATTGGAAGTGACACATGAGGTTAAATTAGAAATATAGAAATATGTTTCTTCACTAAAAGTAAGTTTGCTGCACCATATCAAGGCCTAGGAGTAAGAATAACTAACTGGCCCAATTCTAAGTCACTCCAAAATCATCTCCTTGCCCCTCATTAACAGATATTGTTGAAGTAGACCATGCCCATGCATTGCAAGAGCCGTTTCAATTTTAAGGGACCGACTGAGACCCTCTACTAAACAATGCTGGAGCCGTTTTAATTTTAAGGGACCGGGTGAGACCCTCTACTAAACAATGCTGGAGCCGTTTCAATTTTAAGGGACTGAATGAGACCTTCTACTAAACAATGCTGGAGCCGTTCTAAACAAACAATTTTGCCCAATAAAATGTATTAAAAAGTAATTAATTACATTGACATTCGCAGTTCGGAACAAAATTACTTAGTTTTCTTTTAACTTTTGATACAAAATTATTATAATGATGAAACTAAATCACGTTATTAATAACGATCTAATTATTAATTAAATTCAAATAATATTGTGTAAATCACATCCTGCCTTGTAGAATTTAATCTTAGTTAATAATCATTCTGCCCAAAAGTACTCAAATTTCAATTACACAACTCGATATTATTTAGACAGAAGGTAAGCCCTTTGTCTAAATGTTTCCAGAATATCATAGATATAGACTTTATTTAATACATTACTTTGGAAATTTCTACAATTGTTACCCAATTGGAATAACGTTTTGAAACGAACCTTTTCCATGAAACCGAAATCAATTTCAGAATTGTAGCCATCACCATTCCTTCGTTCTATATATGATTGATATATTATTACAGATGAGAATTGAATTTTCATATCAGATTGTGTAGGCAAAGGGTTTGTGTTTTGATCGGATAGGTTAGAATCGGAATCAGACTAATCATTATCCTACACACTTGTCAGACGATAACCTGTATACATATATACATACAAATATAAAATCTAAGTGTGCAGTGAACGTATATCTTGATTGTGTATTGTGTATCAATTATCTTGTCAAATTTCATCCCACCGTTTTATATATTTCCACGAGCCTTGTTCACCTCCGCATGTATTTCAACTTCCTCGTTTATTTCCGTACAACCTTTAATTAACAGTTCAGGTTATTAGTTAGTTACGATTAAATAAACAATTTTTTACAAAAAGTTGAAAAAATAATATAATCTATTACTGTGGTCTAAAACTTAAATAATTAAAGCCTTGTTGGACGCAGAAAGAGGTTTCTATTGTATTAGACTAGTTATGAATTTCTTAAACTCTTTTTTAATATGAATGGCTCTGTCTCATACCGTAAAACTAAATAATATAAATTGAAATTTATCTTATCATTTCAAAAAAATTTAGTAACAAGAGGAAGAAAATAAACTCTGATTATATTGAAAATTTTATTTATTATTTCAAAATAAAAAAAATTAACAGTGTAAGTATAACGATAATAACTAAATCCCGACTGAGAAGTCAAGGAAATTTGAGAAATGTGTGTCATTTTGATTAAATTGCCATGAAGAACTGTTATTTAGAAAACAAAATATGTTAGCAACCAACTTCGGTAATACTCGGGAGTTTCTATTTTAAACGAAGCTAAGTTTACAGTTTCCTTGGGTGCCATCACTTTTTGGTTGGGTTCTAATAATAATGTAAGCTATATTATTTTGTTCACGGTAAAGCCGATTAAAAACTTAGTTGCAAAATTCCAAATTTATTTATTGTTTTAATAAAAAAAAAACTATATATTTGAACATCATAAAAGGAAGCTAACTTTATAATTTCAATGTTCTAGTGTTTTTGGTTCCAAAGATATTGTTTTGTTCAAATTTGCATATAAGTAGATTATAATATTTTTAATAAAAGCCTAGAAAATATGAGGAAAGTACCTAAAATATTGCAATATTCTAGTGAAACTAAACAGTTTGCATATGAATGGACGCCATTTTGAAGCAAAATTGCCTGTTGGAACATATTTTTACAAACTTTTTTGTCATAAAAGCATACTAACTTCCGAATAGTCCTAACAGTTCAGAAATTCCGCATGTTTATGACCGCAATCTTAAATCAAGATGGCAGATCGCAAAAATATTTTTTTTTTTCTAGCAATACCACTATTCTAGAGATACTGTAATGAATGGTTGAGTTAGTGAATGAGTGGCATTTGGCTTCAATATAGTATAAATCAATTGATTGAATTTGTAAATTTTTTAAATAATTACAATATTATTTCAACTGTTATATTTAATGATTTTAAATCGAGGGTTCTGCAACCTAATTTAATTTGAATAATTTTAAATTCCTGATTTTATTAAGATAACAATTGAACCATTTTTTATTTATCTGATATAAGTTTGTTTTCAGCCCTTAACTTTTTTTTTAAGTTTTTGTACATACTAAAAAAATATTGAAATTATACGCGATTTATATACTAAAACATTGTACAATAAATTAATTTTAAAATTAAGATCAATAGAATAACCAATAATTATAAAAAGATTGTGTAAAACAAATAAATAATAAGAACATTTAAATAAAAAAAAAAATAGAATTTAAAATAAATGTTACATCACTAAGATAATGTTATGGTGAATAAATAATATAAATTTATTGTTTTTTCTAGATAAACAGTGCTATCACTCGAATTAAGAATAAAGAAAGACGTATATCACTAAAGAAACTTTACTGTACAAAGCTGCGTCTTTCTCCCACTAGTGATCATCTTCAGTGCTAGTGAGACGAGTCAGATTTTCCTCTGTCTCAACTCCTACAATAATTCTTTCTCTTACGTATTTTAACTCGTTTCACCGGCACTAAAGATAATCACTAGTAGACATCATCAGTTCTAGTGAGACGAGTCAGATTTCTCAACTCCTACACTGATTAGTTCTCTTACGTATTTTAACTCGTCTCATCGGCACTAGAGATAAACACTAGTAGACATCATCAGTGCTAGTGAGGCGAGTCAGATTTCCTCTGTCTCAACTCCTACACTACTACACTGTTTCTTTCTCTTACGTATCTTAACTCGTTTCACCGGCACTAAAGATAACCACTAGTAGACATCATCAGTGCTAGTGAGACGAGTCAGATTTTCTCCGTCTCAACTCCTACACTGATTCTTTCTCTTACGCATTTTAACTCGTCTCACTGGCACTGAAGATAATCACTAGTGATTGAAAGCCTACATTGTACAATAGAGGTACTTTTGTTGGTACTTTTTTTGTTACTATAATCAAATATATAGAGAATTCAAGTAGAACCCTCTACTACTACCTTTTACTCTGCTAACAACTTTATTGAAGCGATGTCTTTCTTTATTCTCTATTCTTAATTAATAATTGTGTTATTTATCATATATGTACATTAACTTCTTCTTTCTTCATAAATCACGGAGTCAAAAAAAACTTGTCTTCACAAATAAAACAATAATTAAATCGTAAAAAAATTATGAAAATGATAGATTATTATTATGGATTTGTGTATAAGGTTATAATATGTAAATTATTTCATGTATAAGATAGCATATAATGATAATTGTATGTAATAAATTAATTGAATAGGGAAATTGTGGACACATTGCATATATATGATCAAATCAGATTAATCAAAACGATAATAAATAAATTTAAAGATTTATTGATAGAATAAATAAAGGGTCTTTAAAATTATATTAAAATGTAATGTGTGTTTTCCTGGTTTTGTGAGTATGAAGGATGAGCCTTGAGTTATGTTTTTAACAAATATGTATATTTAAAAAATATACTTAATTTACTTTTAAAAATTTAAATTTAAAATATACTTTGCTTGACACCGTGTTGGAACCATAATTATACATGAAATATATAAATTATCTGTTCCTATAAGTATTTTTGCTTCCGAGTTAACCGAAGGTAACGGAGAATATTGGTAGTTTGTCGATAGTACTCCATCAATGCTCACATATTATTTTCAACAAATCGAATCGAAACAAATCCAAATATTATTTGTACACATTGAAGCTATGTCCCTCTGAAATTAGAAGACTATTATATATTATTGGGATTCATTTATGTTATAGTAATATAACTAATTTATTTAGTTTCAAATATGTTACTAATGTGCCTAATTGCTCTTTTTACGTTCCCATGTACTATTGTTATTGCATAAATATTTGGAGTTTCGATGGATGTGTACACTTTTAAAATAATAATAATTTAAATCAAATTATAATTATTTTTATTATCAATTGGAGAAAAATAGACTCCAGCTTAGACTAGGTATCGTGATTGACAGAGGAAATTAATCTTCAGTGTCGCTTAGTTGGTTAGAGCGCTAAACTGGAAATATAGAGGTTCGAGTCCCGGCGCCGGAGTCTATTTTTCTCTGTCTATCTCCCATTGTTAATAATAATTATAATTTGATTTCAATTAAAGTTTAAACTTTCCGTAGTATGAATACTACCAAAACTTAAAAATGAAATAATAATAATAATAATAATAATAATGATTATTAAACATGTCTGCCACCATTCATGTGTCTGACCACTATGTGATTTTTCATATCTACATTAAATATAGTGAGAAAGAATTGTGAAAATCCTATGTTTGAGTTTACACAGATGGAATTACTATTATGGAAGTTAGAATTTATATCTAGGTAGATTTGCTTATTTCATGGTCCCAACAAGTATTACTTGTTTCAATGTCCGAACAAGGTCTACTTGTTTCAATGTCCCAACAAGTATTACTTGCTTCAATGTCCCAACAAGTATTACTTGTTTTAATGTCCCAACAAGTATTACTTGCTTCAATGTCCCAACAAGTATTACTTGTTTCAATTTCCCCTACAAGGTCTACTTGTTTCAATGTCCCAACAAGTATTACTTGTTTCAATGTCCTAACAAGTATTACTTGTTTCAATGTCCCAACAAGGTCTACTTGTTTTAATGTCCCAACAAGTATTACTTGCTTCAATGTCCCAACAAGTATTACTTGTTTCAATTTCCCCAACAAGGTCTACTTGTTTCAATGTCCCAACAAGTATTACTTGTTTCAATGTCCCAACAAGTATTACTTGTTTCAATGTCCCAACAAGTATTACTTGTTTCAATGTCCCAACAAGTATTACTTGTTTCAATGTCCTAACAAGTATTACTTGTTTCAATGTCCTAACAAGTATTACTTGTTTCAATGTCCCAACAAGGTCTACTTGTTTTAATGTCCCAACAAGTATTACTTGCTTCAATGTCCCAACAAGTATTACTTGTTTCAATTTCCCCAACAAGGTCTACTTGTTTCAATGTCCCAACAAGTATTACTTGTTTCAATGTCCCAACAAGTATTACTTGTTTCAATGTCCCAACAAGTATTACTTGTTTCAATGTCCCAACAAGTATTACTTGTTTCAATGTCCCAACAAGTATTACTTGTTTCAATGTCCCAACAAGTATTACTTGTTTCAATGTCCCAACAAGTATTACTTGTTTCAATGTCCCAACAAGTATTACTTGTTTCAATGTCCCAACAAGTATTACTTGTTTCAATGTCCCAACAAGTATTACTTGTTTCAATGTCCTAACAAGTATTACTCGTTTCAATGTCCCAACAAGGTCTACTTGTTTCAATGTCCCAACAAGGTCTACTTGTTTCAATGTCCCAACAAGTATTACTTGTTTCAATGTCCCAACAAGTATTACTTGTTTCAATGTCCTAACAAGTATTACTCGTTTCAATGTCCCAACAAGGTCTACTTGTTTCAATGTCCCAACAAGGTCTACTTGTTTCAATGTCCCAACAAGTATTACTTATTTCAATGTCCCAACAAGTATTACTTGTTTCAATGTCCTAACAAGTATTACTTGTTTCAATGTCCCAACAAGGTCTACTTGTTTTAATGTCCCAAAAGTATTACAAGTTTTAAGGTCCCAATAATTGCTACTCGTTTCAATATCCCAACAAGTATTACATGTTTTAAGGTCCTAAAAGACTTACACGTTTCAATATCAAAACAAGGGTTACATGTTTTAAGGTCCCAAAATGTGTTACTTGTTTCAATATTCCAACAAGTTTTAAATGTTTCAACGTCCCAAAAGTTTTGTTTAAAAAACAATTCCTCCCTGTTCACGTTTCATGCGAGTGAAGCTTGAAGAACCGATCCGTTTTCAAAGAAATTTTGAAGAAACATTATACTTAAAAAAAAATTATTTAAGGTAATTATATGTAAATATATATAGTTTTATAGTGCCCTTTATTTATCACTAATGTGTTAAACTTAGATAAATATAAATACAAAACAATAA
>KZ653376.1:25612-41789 GCA_001010745.2 Gerris buenoi
TTTTATTTGAATTATGTTGATATTTGAATGATGTTTTAATAATGTTGTGAGGATATAAAAATTGTTTTGGGGCTATTAGCTGCCGAAGGGTGTAGGCAGCAAGAGCCTGCAGCTTCTTGAGTTGTAGAGGGGGGGGGAGATCAATTAGATTTACTCATAAACAATTTTTAAAAGAAATTAAAACTATAGTTTTTAATAAATTAATTAAAAAATTTTATCCCAAGAACCTAATAAAGAAATTATGGTATAGTAGAATTAATTTGGAGCCAGAATCATGGCAAAACAAAAATCAACAGAATAATAAAAACACATAATTTGCAGGACTGACCTATATTAAAGGCTTATCAGAGGGAGTTTCAAAAATTTTCAAGGATTTGGAGTGTGATTTGTCTTTTGGGCACAAACCTATAAACAAGATAGGAAATACTCATTTTTCAACATTAAAAGATAATTTAGATTTTGGAGACAAAATGGGTATAATTTATCAGGTCCCCTGTTCATCGTGCCCAGCAGTTTACATAGGAGAAACGAGGCAAACCTGGAGAAACAGACGCCAACAACATGAGGGAAATGTAAGAGCTAAAGACAACAAGACGGCGTTGGCAGCTCATTCAACGGAGACGAATCGCCATTTCAATTTCGAAAACGCAAAGATACTAATGAATGAAACTAACAATAAAAAAAGGCTGACGTTAGAAGCTTTGCAGATTTTAAAAAACAATAACAGTATTAATTATAAAAAGGATTGTAGAGAGCTGAATAAGTATTATGTTGGAATGATTAAAATTTATGTTTTTATATTTATTTAAAAAAAAGAATACTATAATGCAATGCAGTCAGTAAGATCTTTAACCCGGGTTTAGTTAAGATGAGTTATTAATTGATTACCGACTATACAATTTATTACTGTGATACAAAGAGACTGTGATAACAGACATGTTTTTCGTTTTTTGGTTTTTTAAAGTTAATTTTATCTATTGTTACTCTTGTTAAGTAAGATAGGTTTTTGGTTTTTTAAAGATAATTTTATCTATTGTTACTCTTGTTAAGTTGTTATATATGATGTGTTACAAGTTTTTAATCAATTGGAAATAATAATTTACTAAATACAATTTCTCTATGGTTTTAATGACAAATTTACCATGTAGGTAAAGATATAGTTAGATATAGTAGTCATAGTTTTGAAAGTTTAAGATTTTTTAATGTTTGACATGGAACATAATTTAGTATTCATCAGGAAATGTTGAGGTAAAGAAAATAATTTATCAATATTGTCATAATTGTAAGTTACTGCCTTGTTTCAGCTGTTGAAAGATTAGAAAAAATCCTTGTAATTCAATTATGTTATAGGCTTGAAGATGACCGAAGTTGAGGGTCGAAATATAGCCAGGATGGATTGAATCAATTTTTATTATTTTATCCCTATATGACCTTTACAAAAAACTACGGTTTTTATTTTCAAATTGGGATTATCTTTAATACACAGCCTAAAGAGAAGCCGCGTCATTTCTAATCTGCGTCTTATCGGATAGGTATTGGATAGGCCTGAGCCCTATCCTGCGTCTTATCGGATAGGCCTGAGCCCTATCCTGCGTCTTATCGGATAGGCCTGAGCCCTATCCTGCGTCTTATCGGATAGGCCTGAGCCCTATCCTGCGTCTTATCGGATAGGCCTGAGCCCTATCCTGCGTCTTATCGGATAGGCCTGAGCCCTATCCTGCGTCTTATCGGATAGGCCTGAGCCCTATCCTGCGTCTTATCGGATAGGCCTGAGCCCTATCCTGCGTCTTATCGGATAGGCCTGAGCCCTATCCTGCGTCTTATCGGATAGGCCTGAGCCCTATCCTGCGTCTTATCGGATAGGCCTGAGCCCTATCCTGCGTCTTATCGGATAGGCCTGAGCCCTATCCTGCGTCTTATCGGATAGGCCTGAGCCCTATCCTGCGTCTTATCGGATAGGCCTGAGCCCTATCCTGCGTCTTATCGGATAGGCCTGAGCCCTATCCTGCGTCTTATCGGATAGGCCTGAGCCCTATCCTGCGTCTTATCGGATAGGCCTGAGCCCTATCCTGCGTCTTATCGGATAGGCCTGAGCCCTATCCTGCGTCTTATCGGATAGGCCTGAGCCCTATCCTGCGTCTTATCGGATAGGCCTGAGCCCTATCCTGCGTCTTATCGGATAGGCCTGAGCCCTATCCTGCGTCTTATCGGATAGGCCTGAGCCCTATCCTGCGTCTTATCGGATAGGCCTGAGCCCTATCCTGCGTCTTATCGGATAGGCCTGAGCCCTATCCTGCGTCTTATCGGATAGGCCTGAGCCCTATCCTGCGTCTTATCGGATAGGCCTGAGCCCTATCCTGCGTCTTATCGGATAGGCCTGAGCCCTATCCTGCGTCTTATCGGATAGGCCTGAGCCCTATCCTGCGTCTTATCGGATAGGCCTGAGCCCTATCCTGCGTCTTATCGGATAGGCCTGAGCCCTATCCTGCGTCTTATCGGATAGGCCTGAGCCCTATCCTGCGTCTTATCGGATAGGCCTGAGCCCTATCCTGCGTCTTATCGGATAGGCCTGAGCCCTATCCTGCGTCTTATCGGATAGGCCTGAGCCCTATCCTGCGTCTTATCGGATAGGCCTGAGCCCTATCCTGCGTCTTATCGGATAGGCCTGAGCCCTATCCTGCGTCTTATCGGATAGGCCTGAGCCCTATCCTGCGTCTTATCGGATAGGCCTGAGCCCTATCCTGCGTCTTATCGGATAGGCCTGAGCCCTATCCTGCGTCTTATCGGATAGGCCTGAGCCCTATCCTGCGTCTTATCGGATAGGCCTGAGCCCTATCCTGCGTCTTATCGGATAGGCCTGAGCCCTATCCTGCGTCTTATCGGATAGGCCTGAGCCCTATCCTGCGTCTTATCGGATAGGCCTGAGCCCTATCCTGCGTCTTATCGGATAGGCCTGAGCCCTATCCTGCGTCTTATCGGATAGGCCTGAGCCCTATCCTGCGTCTTATCGGATAGGCCTGAGCCCTATCCTGCGTCTTATCGGATAGGCCTGAGCCCTATCCTGCGTCTTATCGGATAGGCCTGAGCCCTATCCTGCGTCTTATCGGATAGGCCTGAGCCCTATCCTGCGTCTTATCGGATAGGCCTGAGCCCTATCCTGCGTCTTATCGGATAGGCCTGAGCCCTATCCTGCGTCTTATCGGATAGGCCTGAGCCCTATCCTGCGTCTTATCGGATAGGCCTGAGCCCTATCCTGCGTCTTATCGGATAGGCCTGAGCCCTATCCTGCGTCTTATCGGATAGGCCTGAGCCCTATCCTGCGTCTTATCGGATAGGCCTGAGCCCTATCCTGCGTCTTATCGGATAGGCCTGAGCCCTATCCTGCGTCTTATCGGATAGGCCTGAGCCCTATCCTGCGTCTTATCGGATAGGCCTGAGCCCTATCCTGCGTCTTATCGGATAGGCCTGAGCCCTATCCTGCGTCTTATCGGATAGGCCTGAGCCCTATCCTGCGTCTTATCGGATAGGCCTGAGCCCTATCCTGCGTCTTATCGGATAGGCCTGAGCCCTATCCTGCGTCTTATCGGATAGGCCTGAGCCCTATCCTGCGTCTTATCGGATAGGCCTGAGCCCTATCCTGCGTCTTATCGGATAGGCCTGAGCCCTATCCTGCGTCTTATCGGATAGGCCTGAGCCCTATCCTGCGTCTTATCGGATAGGCCTGAGCCCTATCCTGCGTCTTATCGGATAGGCCTGAGCCCTATCCTGCGTCTTANTCAGTAACAATAAAGGGACAAGTAGAACGTATTTTGGACAAGCACAAGTAATTAGGACAAGAGACTAAGGAATTGATGGACGACACACAACGAACAAGAGGACAACTGTCTGATAACTCCTTTATATACAGAGGACGACCAGCACGCCTACCAGGAGGAAGAACTACAACTTGGTCCTGCACCAGGGAACAGACTGTCTTGCCAGACAGGCAGTTCACCAAGAATAGAACCTCGTAAGCTTTGCGTCTCTTATATAAAGGTTCCAGACTGAGGCGGTCACAAATAGAATCATACCCATAGAAAACACGCCGGTACATATACTTCATATAACACATGCGAACAAAACTGCGCTGAATGTTCTCAATAGAATTAGACTTGGTTAGACCATACACATTCCACACAGGAGGCACATATTCGAGGACCGGACGGACAATAGATTTAAACAACAGAAGGAAACAATCGAGAGAGAGATCATGGGAGATCCTGCGTATTAGACCAAGCCGTTGGTTAGCCTTGCAAATCATAGCATCGAGCTGACCAACGAACCTAAGTTTGCTATCCAAGATAACACCCAGATCTCTCACTGAGGAAACACGGGGAAGAAGGATCCCATTTAAGGTGTAGGGAAAGGACACTGGAGAGGAGGTGCGACAGAAGGAAATCACCTGGCTTTTGCCTGCATGAATCTCCATATTGTTAAGAGAGCACCACTGACAAACTAGATCGATGCTTGCTTGCAATTGATGACCAGAGCTAAAATGATCAATTTCAAGAGAAATCTTTAGGTCATCGGCATAAAATTCAAAAGCACAGTCGTGAAGACTCTTGCCTAAATCGTCGACATAGATATTAAATAGGAGAGGACCAAGAATAGAGCCTTGGTGGACTCCGGAGGAAGCAGTGTAGTAGGGTGAGGAATGATGACCAAGGCGGACGGCACAGGTACGAGAGGAGAGATAGGATTGGAACCAGAGGAAAAGAGAAGGAGCCAAGTTTAAAGTAGAGAGTTTGGAGAGAAGTATTCCATGATCAACACGATCAAAGGCCTTTACAAAATCAAAGTATATAGCATCGACCTGCGATCCTTTGGAGATAGAACAGCCGACACGGCTGACGAAAGAAACCAGGTTAGTACAGGTGGAACGGGAAGGACGGAAACCGTGTTGATGAGGACTAAGGAGAGGATCAATTTGAGGAGCAAGGTAGGAATGGATAATACGTTCAAATACTTTACAAAAAACATTACAAAGAGATATAGGACGGTAATTACTAACAGAGGAACGGACACCGGATTTAAAAATAGGAACTATTAACGCTGAGTTCCAAAGAGAAGGAAAAACATAAGAGTCCAGACTCCTATTAAAAATATATTCCAAAACAGGGGAAAGTAAGAAGGCACAAGCTTTAACAAAAAAGGCTGGGATATTGTCGTTTCCTGTGCTTTTTGAGGGTTTAAGGAGGTTTATAGCACTAATGATATATTTATTATTTATTATTATAGCATTATTATATATATATTTATTATTATATATATATATATGCATTATTATATATATTTATTATTTATTATTATAGCACTAATGATATTATTTATAGTACTAATGATTTATTGAGAGATATTGGGATTGGACGGTTCGGCGGCGAATATTTCAAAACTTAATTAGATATGAAGAGTCCAAGGGTTCAACAAGAGAAGAATACGCACATAAAATCATGCTAAACGCTCGTGAATTAGGACCGAATTTATCTGACCTGGAAGTGTTTGAATATTTGATAAATCATTTTGAACCGGAGGTGATGAACGTTTACTTGAGCCGAAACGTTCAAGATATAGTAGGGTTTCAGAGGTTTTTCGGATATTTGATGATCGCACCACCCGTAAGAAAGAAGAGAAAGTAAGCACAAACAACAATAGTCAAGAAAGAACTTATAGTAAAAATACTGAGGCCAAAAATGACAAAAAAGATTTTCCTATACAACGATATAAAACTCCAGATGAGAGAAATAAACAAAAAAGTTTTCAGCCCTATAAAAAAGGTAACGTAAGACAGATTAGGACAGTAGAATTAGAAGACGACGACAGGTAAAACATAACAGAAGAGGAAAATTTGGAGGAAATATGTGTAGAACATACCGATATGACACAAGAGACCGCGGGAAACTAATGGAGGTTACACCGACATCAGGTGGCACCAAAAATAGAAATTTGGAACAGAGTGTAACCTTTGTATGCCACTCTCATAAAAATGCACAAAAATCTGAAATATTGCGGATATGTAATATAAACAAAGTTCAAGAAAAGGAATGGGAAGATCCACGGGACTATTTAACCGAAGAGGAAAANTCAATGAAATTTTCTCTGATATTACTGAACTGACTTATAATAGTCTGTTGGATTCCACCTGGCAATCTGACAAATGACTTGATGTCATGTATATAATTTTATTATTCTTTCTTGTTTAAATCTTGAAAAAAATAATGTTTAAAGTCAACTAAAAATATTTCCTTTATAATCCAAGTTATTACAATCAAATATATAGAGAATTCAAGTAGAAGCCTCTACTACTGCCTTTTACTCTGCAACAGGTTATGGCCGCCCAGTTTTGAACTATCAAAAGAAAGAAATCTTTAAATCAAAAATTGAATTTTAGTTTTGACAGATTTCAAAAAATGAGTTCAAATCTATACCAAATTGAAAAACTTGGAAAAGAAAATTATGAAGATTGGAAATCGCAGATGAAGATGATCTTAATACATACAGAATTTGGGAATATGTCTATGGATCTATTCCTAATCCAGGTATCAATGACGATTCTTTCCCTGTATGGTCCAAAAAAGACCAAAAAACCTTAGCTACAATCATATTGGGTGTCCATCCTAAAGAGTTTATTCATGTTAGACGCTGTAAGCATGCTTTAGAAACATGGTCTACATTAGAAAATATTTATCAACCTAGGGGACCTATTAGACGGGTAAAATTAATAAAAGATTTACTAAACCTTAAAAAAACGTTTGACACTAACATGCAAGATAATTTACAAATTTTTTAACCTTGTTGACAACCTAAATTAAATTGATAAAACTCCCCCAAATGATTTCCTTTCAGTTCTTTTAATATGTAGTCTACTGGATGATTACGATAATTTTAGGTGTGCAATTGAATGTAGGTACGAACTCCCAAATTTAGAATCACTTAAAATTAAAATGTTAGAAGAAGATACCAGAAGAAATGACAGGAATCATACTGTCACTTCTGATGCTCTATTCTCTTCCAATAGCAAAACAAACAATTTCTAAACTAAATTTGATAGATCTAAAGGTAGTCCTGAGGAATTCCAAAACAATTCTGAAGTTAGGGGAAATAATAGCAATTATAATTTCAATAAAAGAAAGAAGAAAAAACCATTTAAGTCACAATCAAATAATAATTCTAATAATAGAGCTCATATATCACAAAGTACAACTAATATAGGGACTGCACTTAGTATTAATAAAAATAAATCTAAAATAAAAAATAATTTTTATATTGATAGTGGTGCAACAAGTCATATGAATGTTTGAAAAACTTATTCACAGACTTTCGAACAATAACAAATGCTAGTATTAAATTAGCTGATGCTAAGGAACTAAAAGTAAATGGTATAGGAACAGCAGTTATTTTTGCAAATCTGAATAACTCCCCTGTTAATTTATTACTCAAAGATGCACTATATGTTCCAAATTTAAAAACAAATTTAACTTCAGTTTCTAAAATGACATCAAATCCCTCTATAAAAGTAAATTTTGAATGTGACAAATACAATGTTCTATTAAATGATAAAAATTAATAGAAGCTGAAAAGGATGAAAATCTTTACCGTGTACCTTTATATAAAAATTCATGTTTCAAAACCGATGTCATTGAAGATAATAATGATTTATCCCCCCAAAAACATTCAAATCAAAAGGAATTTCCTTTATCTCTTTGGCATTTACGACTAGGTCATCTTAATTACAATGATATAGAAACACTAAATTCAAAAAAATTAGTCCATGGCTTAAATATTAAAAGCTTAGAACAACATTTTTGAACAATGTGAAAAATTTATTGAAGGTAAAATGACTCGTCTTTCATTCGAAACATCGACCAGTAAAACCAAATCCGTTTTAGAAATTATACATTCTGATGTGTGTTCTATTAAATACCTTCACTTGGAGGAAATAAATATTTCCTTACTAGTACGATAGTGGAACGTAACAGTATATCTTAGCAAGCACCTAGAGGATAAGAGGAATACCCATGCAAAATTTCAGCTCTCTATTATTGCCGTCATGGAGATACAAACATGGATGAATGAGTGAATGAGTAGTATTTGGCTTTTATAGTATAAATGCATATGAAAAATGCAGAAATAATTGCGACTCAAAAATAAAAATTATTTTCATAACATTAATTTCATTGTTATTTTGAAATTAATTACTTTAAGTTCTTTAAATTACTTTAACTTTGAGTTCTTAATCCGTTCTATATCAGATAAAAGGTACGAAATGATGAAGTCATGTAGTGTACGATAGACGAAATATTCTGGGATCTCCAACCCAGCATACAACCTCAATTCCATAGTATTATATTATAATAAATTCCACTGGGAATTCCAAAAAAATAATTAATACGAAATTAATTAATTTAATAATTGTAATATGAGATAAAATTAAGAGTTTGCTAAAATATTTAGTCTCAGAAAAAGACATATAGTGAGTTGCAATCAGTTAAACAATTTATCAGCCAACTTTTATCAATTAAAATTAAATCACATAAATTATTCTTCTTTCTCCCTTTATTATTTGATTAAATTCTTATTGTATTTCCCTTGCTTTCAAATTACTAAACAAGTTTGCTATTGCTTAAGTATATATAATATTTTAAAAAAATAAAATAAAACTTTATAAAACTTAATTTAAAAGACAATTAAGTTGACCTTAAAATGTAATTGAATTTAGAACTGAGCTTGACAGGGCGGTCAAAGCGGTCTCTGGGGATCACGTTTGTGCTACCTGGTCTTATCTGACAGTTTGAATTATTTGTTTATTTTTACAATCGCAACTATATTTCATTTGACAGTTTATTAAATTGAAGCGTGAAAATCCTATTTTTTCTCGTTTATTTTAGAAATTGAATACATGGATTGGAATGTTATTGAATTAAACAAAATAGTAATTAAATCAGTAATTTTTCTAAACGATTTTTTAAAAAATGAATAGTGTGCATAAATGCAATATACGAGTGTATACATTCACATATATACACACATTATATATTAGTAAATTATTGCTACCTGCATGATATAATAATAATTTTATAGTTCTAGTTTACTTGCCTGATATGGACGTTAAAAGAAGCAGTATAAAAGTGAATGCTGTCATTACTATCCGTTAAGCATGAGTAGAAGATAGCGGTCCGATTCCGATGTTTCATCTACCCCAAACTTGTTGTTTACACTGTTCATTTTCCTTTTAAACTTAAAAGAGGAAGAAAATCCTCTTGAAACTTAGTTTTACATGAATAAACGGTTTTAAACGTATCATATATGCTTATTATAAGGTCGTTATCAGGTACGGCATTAAAGGCGCGAATTAATGTATGGGAAAATGGTGGTAAAAGTGGCCGAAAGGAAGACGACCCGGTAAAGCTCCAACACTGGAATGATGTGAGAGAGGCTTGCACCCGGGTGTGGCTCGCCCTTTCTACCGCGCAAGCTCCCCTCTACTACCTTCCTCAACCCTAATCCTCTTTCAGCCAATTTCCTCTTGGAAATTGCGCTAATGAGGTTCGTTCAGGGAGGAAGTGCACCCAAGCACCATGTCGGATATCCGTTTTCTGAAGGAACCCCTAAAATACCGGTGAAATTCGGTGGTGTGTCTAATTCAAGCAGTCTAAGAAAATCCTGCGCTTAAAATACATCTCCGCAATCAACCCGTTTTTCAGTATAAAAAGTAAAAGCCACATAACATATCTACTGAAATTTAAGTTGGTGCGAATCGCTAAGTTAAACTAACTGTTCATTGTTGCCTAAACAAGTACAAGTATATCCATGCTTAAATCAAAATTCTATATATTTGACACTTTGCATTGCATAACGAAAATACTAGCCGAATCGTCACGCTTCGCGTGCCTTATCCGTCTAGAACTTGGCGCTGTGTGCGAAAAATTAGTAAAACAGTACAATTAATATATCTTTCTTGTTACAGAATTTCGTATTTTATGCTTATTAAAGTGTATTATTTTTATGCTTACTTTTAAACATTTTATCTAACATAAATATATGACTAAATCAATTAAAAATTATTGTAATGGCTGGCCGATTTCAAGATTTTGGATATTAATCAAAACAGCATTAGCTTTAATTATCTAATTCAGGTACCATCATTCCATGTACCAAATCTCCAGCATTAAATGCTGGACTGGAGGCTAATATAATTGACCAAACATAGATTTAAGAAGCTAAAATAGGTCAAAAAATTCTATTCGAAACATTACTCTATTTACCATATTTCAAAATTCCGAGTCCAGTGGAAGCTGAGATAATAAAACGTAATAAATTCAAGATGGGGCTATAATTCAGAAATGCTGTCAAAAAAAAAAAAAACTTCATTTTTTTTTTTAGTTTATAATTTTCAATTATTCTATATGTTATACTACCTTCAATTTTCAATTTTAGATACAATAAGTCAATGTACCAAATTTCAGATCTCTGAGTCCACTGGAAGCTAAGATAACAGTATCTAATAAAATCCAAGATGGCGGCCATATGTTGAAGTGAAAGTACCTTTAATTTCCTTCTTTAGCTACTATAAGTCTGTGTACCAAATTTCAGATCTCTGAGTCCCGTAGAAGCTGAGATAATAGTATTATTAAATCCAAGACGGCAGTTGTAATTCAATATGGTGGCCATATATTGAAGTGATAGTACCTTTAATTTTCTTTTTTAGCTACTATAAGTCAATGTACCAAATTTCAGATCTCTGAGTCCACTGGAAGCTAAGATAACAGTATCTAATTAAATCCAAGATGGCGGTTATAATTTAATATGGCGGCCATATTTTGAAGTGAAAGTTCCTTTAATTTTCATCTTTAGCTACCATAAATTTCAGATCAATAGGTTCACTTGAAGCTGAAATATAGAATGTGAATAAATCCAAGCTGCCGGCTATAATTCAATATGGTAGCCATATTTCGAAATCAAAATGGCCGTATTTTTCTATTTATGGTACACTCTATCTATGTACCAAATTTCAAATGTCTATGTCAATCACTGTCACTCTTAATTAAATATATCTTCGTATATATATANAGTTAACCCTTCCTTGTAAGTCCACCCCGACATATTATGTTCGTCTCTAGAGTCAATCTCTATCTGATCCAGTTTGCAGACTCACACCTTACATTGTTCATTCGAAACCATCTAAACCAGATGAGTGGTTTTTAGGTTATGGTTGATTGTAAAATGTACAACAGCAGACAAATTTCATAATGATGACAAAGATTCCTTTATCTTCGGTGAGCTTAAAGCAATATTTTCTTTACATTCCCTAGCCCAAATACACATCAATGATAAAAAGATCACCATTACCTTGGAACTGTAATAGCAAACATTCTCCGAAAGTCTGATCGTTTTACATTTATTTTTATATTATACAGGGTGGCACAAAAGTATGGAAACCCCTGAATAACTCGTCAGAAATGCATTTTTTGAAAATAGTTAAATACAAAAGTATTAGGAAATTTCCTTAGCTATTCAACGGTGGCCTTAGATTTGACCTTAACCTTGCCTTTCAGGGCCATTTTAAGGTCAACTTTGCTATTATAAATGGAAACCCCCATTATTTATTACGGATTTGAAAAGAGCAGGAAATTTCACGTAAAATATTACCATCTCCATGACCTTGAGCATGACCTTAAAGGTAATTCCAAGCTCAAAATTGTTTTAGCTATGGGAAACCCTAATTTATATTGCGGATTGCGAAATAGCCAAATTTTTCCCTTTAACAGCAGCCTTGACAACGACCTACACCACGTCCTTGAAAATGACCCTCAAATGACCTTGAGGAAACCTATACAAAGATTTAATAATCCTAATTTTATAAATACCACCAAATGGTTGAACGTCGTTGGGTTCGACTCGATGTAGAAGAAGCTCGGCGATAATTTGTCCTCGAAGTACTAAATGAGTCCTGTTCGTACGGGATCCTCGAAGATCGTCCGGTTTTCTGTCCGGCGGATGAAATATTTTATGTGATTAAATGTTTAAATAAAAGTTAAATAATTGACGATGAATTAATTTAGCTTTACTTCCTTAGGAAGAATCAAATGCTTAAAACAATACACTGACTTGACTGAACTGCTAAAATTAATAGGGTAGATACCCAGGTACCGGCCTTAGCCGAATGAGTCGCTGGTCAGGGACGTGCGCTACGTACCCTTCGGTAATTCCAAGCCGACTGACTAGGCCACGTTCCTGCGTCCTATCCAGGCCCGGCCTGGCCCACCGGGACACGGGACGCGTCCCGGTGCGCCCCCCTCATTTATTGTGTAGGCGCCCTTCAAAAAGACCAGAAGACGAAGGGAACAGGTGAGGCGTATTTATAAGGGGCGATTAGATGAACCGATCTGGTCTCTTTAAGTTTGGGCAACGCCATCTCAGCTCCTAAGCCGTGTAACTCTCGTTCCTGATAACGTTTGATACTATGTTGATATTACCCCCTTAATATTTGAGATGTAATAAAGAATTTAACCTAAAAAAATTTAAATTATCTAACCCGTTTTTTACTTTATTACATATATTTTATGTTTATCATTAGTAATATATTATTATCCATAGTATGTCACTTCGATACCATGTTACTGTTAACAGTGAACTACTAATATAGAATCTGAAGATGGCTATTACGTCCTGATGTTATCAGATATTAGATATTACAAATACTTTGCGTGAAGACCTAGTGTTTCCTCGCCCTCCCCCTTTTCAAAATGATGACGAATATGATATTTATATTTATAGTGTGGGGTAGATCTTCATACATGCCCACCTATTTCTATAAACGTCTGTATTAATTCGGCTTTGCTTCCAAGCTTACCCAAGGTAACAGAAGCTATTTAGCAGAATATTTTATGTCTCCGATTTCAAAAATTCCAACAAAGAAATCTGTTTTAGACATCAGAGATAAGTTTTGGGTCTGTATCTGTTTATCGGTCTGTCGCTCAATTTTGGCGCACCAGCATAATATCTTAAAAACTACACGTTCGATTTTAGAATTCCCAATTACTCGCTGATCAAAGAAATTTCGATTTATGAAGTTCGCAACAATTTTTGGGCAAAAATCTTTAACTTTTATACTAAATTTCAATCTCTAGTCGCTATAGGTCAGGAGTCGGGAGGTATGATCCAAGATGCGACGGGCGAACGGACGAACTACCAAAAGTATATGGGTTTCTAGGATGATCTCGAAACCCTAAAAATGATTTCGGTTGTAACTTTAAGGAAAATGATAGGTTGTGGTTAGTTTAGGTTAAGATAACACTTTTGGACCTAAACTAACTCTAACCTTCCATCAATTACCCTATAAAACGTCACACTTTATGTATTTTTAATTTTTTAATAAAAATATATTACTGAATTTATCGAGATACTGTAAATAAGAAAAATCCTGTAAAAAGGAACAGGTTAAAAAAGAACTAAATCGGACATTAAGAAATAGGGGGGCCAAATAGTGCAGATTTACCAATTGATGACAAAGAGTAAACTTAATCTAAAGAATACAAATTTTTCTTAAAATGCCCAACATTTTCCTAGGGCCCCCAGACTCGCCACACCTTTGTCTGGGAACTGCAATAGCTCGACCACCCAATGTCCTGTTTTGAACTAAACTTTATATTATGTCCTCACTAAGAAAACATGTTTTTTATAACTATTGATAAAATGACAGTGTATTATAGATTTTAATTGTAAATCATGTTGAAAACACCTTTTCAAGATTACTTGTTACTATGATGGATGGATGTTAAGGTGTAAAATCCATCCTCCATGGTAACACATGGATTTTAATTAATATTAAATCTACAAGATCTATTTAATCTACAAAGATTAGGTGCTCAACTTTTATTATGTTACAATTACAATATTTATATTTAATTTTTTATTAAAATAATTGTTTTAATACTTTTGTACATACGAACTACAACGTAAGTTTACTTTATAGAAAGTACATATTAAATTCAAATTTCACCTAAGAGATGCATAAAAAGTTTTAAGGGGGTCTAATTTTCAAAATTTTTCCCCCGGACCCCCCTCCAGCAACGTGTGCTTGCGTCATGGTACCCGGAAGTAGGGTTTGGCGCCAATTTAAACTGAAAAAGGATGAGAGTAGTCCAAGATCCTCTACCCCCTATAGGAGGAACCTCTTACATGCCTCCTCCGGCGTGAAATGAAAACTCCGCAGGAATTTTCATTTGTCTCTGCCGAAGAATCCTGCCTAAGTTTACTTTTTGTCTCTAGGTGTGGTATCATCATCAAAAGGAAAATCTATTAAATTAAATAAATTTCAATCAATTTTACATTTGCTAAGTCATAATACTGGTCCTGGTTTACTATCGCCTGCGTTACAGATGGATTTTAATCCAATTTTAAATTCTCACATAAAACAACAAAATATAACAAATAAAGTCCCACGAACTTACACAAGTTCATCCCTAATGGGTGGCAATCCCAATAAATAATTAACATTGATTAAAACAATCACATTTAAGAAACAAAACAATAAAATAAAATGTTAACAAGTTAGCTTTTAAAATCACAATAATGTTTTCCTTTGATAGAAATCGAATCCACTTGGATCCATGTCATAATCAATCGGTCGTCACATCTGTAAATACAAGCAATACCTAGGCTCATCAACAAAACAAATAAATTTAACATTTCTAACATCAACTATTAATTTAATTTTTATAAAAAAAGACAACCTACTAAGGTTCAAGTCAACTTTGTGTCAATACATAACCATGTTTGATTCAAGTCCAATAAGCATATGACAATTAATTTTAAAATTTAGCATAAACTTTTAGCATTATACAAATAAAAAATTCAATAATAAAAAAAAAAATTAATAAAGTAATAAAAAGGATGAGTGTCACTATACACCCTCCACATGGTATGGTTTAATCGTGGATCCGTGATATACCGGATATATATCACGGACCTTGTCTGAGTTAGGATATTTTAACAAATACGATCCTCTGTCATAGGTTTCAATAATTATATACGGACTTTCATAACGGTCCTGAAATTTGGCCACAATGCCCTTTTGCCTTTGGCTTACATTTAAAGCTTTTGCCAGGACCTGATCGCCTATTTTAGATTTTCTAATGATTTTATTTTTATCAACCATCAAATTTGCATGGTTCCTACATGATTTTATTCTTTGTTTTATTACCTCTTCTAGGTGGTCATTCGTTTTATAGCTATCCCTAACATAAGAAAGTGCTGGGTGATTTTCCCATTGAGCTGTTTCTACTGTTATCAGATAAATCTTTACAGACTTTGAAAATGGATTTACAATAATAAACATAAATACGTACTTTCTCCGTGTGGAAGGGGAAAATGGGCCGTAAAAGTCCACACGAACAGAATGGTTTAAATGTTCAGGAATTGAAGCAAAGTTCTTTTGATGGAATGCCTTTCTTTTGATGGAATTTCTTTTCGAATGATAACGTTTTGTTCACTTCCACGGTGTTTGGGTTTCCTTGCGATGGGGCTAAATAAATTATGTCCCTCTCCTCGCTCTTGCTAGGGGCGGTTTCCTGTTTTGCGCAGTTATCTGTATGCTTAACAGGGCTAAATGGACAACCAATTCTTTTAGTATTCGGGTCGCACATATTACCATTATTTTGGATCATTACATTTCCATTTTCGAAGTTGTTTACATTTGCATAAGGAGACACGCAAGAAGTCTCAGGTACACGCACAATCGGATTTTGTTGGTTATTACTTTTTAACCCTTCCGGTCGGTTATTACAATAATTTTCATTAGATATCATTGATTCAATAGTTTTACAATCTTCAACAAGGACCTGTTCCATTCGGTCTAATTTTTAGGGTTTTGTAGATACTTCTCAAAACCCTTATGCCGAGGGTTCATAGCGCCCGAACCATTAAGGCTAAAATGCTGAAATTTGAAAAACTGGCGTAACTTCCGGGCCCAAACACAGGACATATACACAAAAGTTAAAAATTTAATATGCGCATGCGCAATTCGAAAAAATGCGGTAAAGTCAAAAATTTAGATTTTTTTTAATTTTCGAGTGGGGTATCAAATGAAAGCTGCTGAATAGCAGATTACGAATATATGAATAAATTTTTAAATTTCGCT
>KZ653376.1:53159-66568 GCA_001010745.2 Gerris buenoi
ACTAATATTTCTCAAGTATAAACAGATGTTTCCAAGCTAACAATTGACGTGTCCTCATGTAAATTGATGTGCCAAAAACTCGAAGAAGAAAATATCGTCTTAAGGCGAGAAATTAACCAGCTAAAAGTTCAAACTACCAAATGACTAGACTATTATTGAATAGCTACGAGTAAAGATAGCGGTATAAACAAGAGTGGGTGGAGGGGGATGTGCAGTTCTGTAAGCTCATCTGAAGAGTGTTCCGGAGCATAAAACATATGAAAATGTTTGTCAAGTGATACTTCAAGGTAAACATCTAACAGAGAACTATCCAAAACGTACGCTTGAAGTAGAAGAAAAGAAGACATACTCAAATAAATCTCACTTGCTTACCAATTAGTCAACTAATTAGGAATGTACGATTTAATTATTGACAAAGCTGTGAAATTTGCACACTCGAAAAAAAATTTACTGAGAAAATAAGCAAATCTTTTACATGGAACTTGTAAAAGAACTTAGAAGCCCTTGGCACGCAATTCAAAACATTCTCCTTCAAAGATCAAACACTCTAACTTACCTTCATTTCAAAATATCTACCTCAAAGCAGTACTCGCTTAAACTTTTACGGATTTTACTAAACATATTTATCTCTAAAGCATCAGTAAAAAAAAAATATTACTAGTAGGAAAATAGTAGGAAAGTACGATATATAATTAAAAAAAAATTATGATTAATAATGTAATGTGACACACCCGAGTAATTCTGAATATAAGTACTAGATATCTCAATAGGTGTTAAAGAAAAAATGTAGATCTATTTTGAAATATTTTATTGGCTGTGAACCCTATTTTCCTCTGTTAAATTANTATGGTGCCACACTGAACAGATCAGGCTCTTAGTTTATCTTAGTTTTTGCTGTTATATTGTCAAATTTTTGTTTTAGTTATCGTTACTTTGGTTTTTATAGACAGTTTGTTATTGTTACTTTTTATCAGGACAATCTAATTAACTTTTAATTAATACTTTTTCTAAAACTACGTGAAAACACATGCTGCTTGGCTTTTGCTAACAATTTGAGGATTAGTGCATAATTTCAGTACCACCTTACTGTGAAGTCGCTAAGGTTGTATCTTCAACTATTATAATATAATCTATTCATTGCTCTAAGTGCCGTATTTAATTAATTATTTAAAGCAAAAAGGCAAGGACTCATCATAACCTGTTGGTTTGTTTTCAACCCACGAAAGCAGAAAACTTTTAACATAGAACCTACTGGAAGGACTGGGCGCATCAGCCGTAGCTTAGTAGGTAGAGTCACTAGTCAGTTGCATTAAATAGTTTTAAATAATAAAATGAACACACTCCCGGGTTCTATTCCCACCGCTAGGACATTTATTTTTCTCTACTATATTACCTGTTAAATATTGCTTATATAATACCCATTGCTCACCATCCTCTTAAACTTAAGTAACAAATTCATCTATCCTCTTTTTTTCATTCTTTCTATTATATACAATAAAAAAAAAAAAAAAAAAAAAAAAAAAAAAAAAAAAAAAAAAAAAAAAAAAAAAAANAAGTGTTACAGATGTTAAATGTTTGGTTGGCAATGAGTAACGTGAGAAAGGTAATAGTCCAGTGACTATTCCTTTCGGCTGGGAGAAATGATTAAGGATTAATAGTTACACTTTTAAATATAAAGGTAAATGAATATTAAATAAGTAGGTGAATGAAATTAAATTAAGTGGAGATTAAAGAATAAAAATAAATATAAAAATTATATGAAGAGAAGGCCTCTAGGCCACTGCCTCTTCAGGCAAAGAGGTGGGTTATTTGGAATAATTTGGGATGCAAGGAATTCTATTAAGGGATTGGGGTGGTTGTGTAGAGATTCGTGGAATGTGTGGTATCGGAATACGGATTGGTCTCGGAAAAAAGGAACATTAAGATCGGTGTGGAGAGTGGAGACGTAGAAGGGGGTATCTGTGGTTTTCCTAAAGATCTTGGATTGGAGAGTTTGGATTCGACGGATGTTGGAAGGCTAGAGAAAAAAAAGAAGGTGCTACCCCACACTTCTAGACTATAGGTCCAAGCTGGTTTTAAGGCTACATTAGAAATACGAAGTTTATTATTCAAGGTAAGATCAGACCTACGATTTAGAAGACGAAGCAGCAACTTGTATCGTCTTGAAATGTCCGTACTTTTTGTTTTTGTATAATGTTGCCAAGTGAGTCTATCTATCGAGGAGAAGGCCTAGGTAACGGACTGTGTTGGATTAAGGAATAAGAACTTGATTAAGGAAGACTAGAGGACAGGTGCTATGACGAAGAGTAAAAGTAACATGAACACTTTTTCATGTTACAGGGTTCCAGAAGAGAAGGTGACTTTGGGTGTTATTAGATGCATTTTGAGGGTCATCTGCAAAGGTGGCAAGGATCGAGGAAGGATGTTGAGGGATATCGTGAGTGAAAATGGAATATGGGAGAGGTCCTAGGATACTGCCCTGGGGTACTCCAGCACTTACAGGGCAGATAGATGAAAATGAGGATCCTAAAATTGCATGAAAATATCTATTAGTGAGGAAGGATTTAAGGATGAGGTAATATGTAAAGGGAAGGATGCCTTTGAGTTTCCAAAGCAGCCCAGCATGCCAAACCCTGTCAAAAGCTTGCCCCTCGTCCAGGAAGACAGCTGAGCAATACCTTTTATTCGCAAGGGTGGACGCAATGACATCAACAATTCGATGACATTGCTGAACAGTGGAATGCTAGGTTCGAAAACCAAACTGATGGTCAGGTAGGAACGGTTTAAGGATGGAAAGAAGTCTGCGAAGGAGTTTTTCTAGGAGTCACGGTAGCACGGTAGCAGGTGTGTCGGTTTCACTCTATCGACACTGATGACTGTTCGTTTACCATGCCGGAGAATTTTAACTGTCTTGTCATGAAGTTTTAATACTTGTAAAGGGCCTTCGTATGTGGAATCTAATGGCTTGCGCACCGCATCAACCCCTACAAAAACATGTGTAGCTTGAGCTCAATTAGCATGTATAAATATTTTGGGTTTGTTGTGTCTTGTAAATGCCTTTGGTTTAATTGTTTGTAACCTCTCGGCTAGCTGGTTTGCGAAACCGTCCCGGGGTGTTTGATATGTTTTGTTGTTGAAAAATTGTCCTGGAAGTCGTAACTGTCTGGCAAACGTAAGCTCTGCAGTGTTGGCCTTTAAATCTGGCTTGTAAGTTGTGCGTAGACCTAATATGATAACATAAGACCATCGGCAACACGTTAGTCCATTTCTGTGGTGAATGGCACTTGAGGGCTGCCTTCAGAGTGCGATGTACATTTTCTTACATTCCATTTGCGGAAGGGTGATAAGCTATTGTCCTATTTCCTTGAATGACTAAAAACATTTGTCATGTTTAATGTTCTCCCAGACAAATTCGGCAACTCAATTTTATCAGTCAATTTACAACAGATATACGACACGTTTCCGGTAACTGTAATACTGTCGCAGACACTCTATCGCGCCTTGACGAAATTATATATTATACCAACAACAATCGATTATAACTTTTTGGCAGACTTACAAAAAAATGACGAAGACTTACAAACATTTTTAGACAATAAGACCACAACAGTTCCTTTAGAACTTAAAGAAGTTCCAGGATCAGGAGTCAAGATCTTTAGCACTCATGATGGACGCCCGTTTCTACCACATGACATTAGGAAGCAAGCATTCGACAGCGTGCATAACCTGTCACATCTGGGACGAAGAGCAACAGCCAAAATGATCTGAAAACGTTATTTATTGCCCAATATGTGAAAAGATATTGCTACATGGGTACGCACATGTTTACCTTGTCAACAAAAGAAAGTGCACAGACATATCTTATCTCCACTCTCAGACTTTCCTCATGAACCAAGATTTCACCTCATCCACATAGATCTGGTAAGACCTCTACCACCATCCAACAATCAATGATACATCCTTACTTGCATCGACAGTTGTCCTGGAACATTAACAACCGATCAAGGTCGGCAGTGTGAGTCCTCTGTCTTTAAAACCATGCTAGCGACTTCCGACATTCAACGAAATAGGACAACAGCTTATCACCCTTCCGCAAATGGAATGTAAGAAAATATACATCGCACTCTGAAGGCAGCCCTCAAGTGCCATTCACCACAGAAATGGACTAACGTGTTGCCGATGGTCTTATGTTATCATATTAGGTCTACGCACAACTTACAAGCCAGATTTAAAGGCCAGAACTGCAGAGCTTACGTTTGCCAGACAGTTACGACTTCCATGACAATTTTTTAACAACAAAACATATCAAACACCACGGGGCGGTTTCGCAAACCAGCTAGCCGAGAGGTTACAAACAATTAATCCAAAGGCATTGACAAGACACAACAAACCCAAAATATTTATACATGCTGATTTAGCTCAAGCTACACATGTTTTTGTACGGGTTGATGCGGTGCGCAAGCCATTAGATCCTACATACGAAGGCCCTTTACAAGTATTAAAGCTTCATGACAAGACAGTTAAAATTCTCCGGCATGGTAAACGAACAGTCATCAGTGTCGATAGAGTGAAACTGACACACCTGCTACCGATGGAAAAGAACAAGCAGGCCAAAATAAATTTACAAGTATCACCTATATAAAAGGTCTGTCAGAAGGAGTAGTAAAAATATTTAAACAAATGGAGTGTACTCTTATTTTCGGTCTTAAACCTATCAAGATGGAAGAGGTAATGTTTACTAAGTTAAGAGGCAAATTAAGTAGTGATGAAAAAAATGGGTGTTGTTTATGAGATTTCTTGCTCGGGTTGTCCAGCAAAGTACGTAGGAGAGACTAGACAGACTTGGAGCAACAGGAAACAGTAACATGAAGCAAAAATTAGATCCAAAGAAAACAAGACTGCATTGGCTGAGCATTCTATTGAAACTGGCCATGCATTTGATTTTAATAATATTAATGAAACCAGCAACAAAAAGAGATTGACACTGGAAGCAATATATAAAAAACAAAGAAATAGTATAAATTATAAAAAAAGACTGTCGGGACATAGAATATAAATATTGTAATGATTTATATTTTATAACCCTCATTATTTGAAATTCGAGGCAGGAATTTTGTGAGAGTTGGATGTTTGGAGGGGCTGAGGGTTTCTTGCATTTAAACTACTTTTTATTTCATTAATTGGACAGTTGACAGTTTATTTTATTTTTAGTTATGAACAACTTTAATTGATTAATTGGTAGAACTGCAGTGTACGGTGCCCCTATCGAAAGTCGGTAGATATCGATAGTCGGTAGTATCAATAGTTATGGTGACGTCGTATATCGATATATACACGTCATATACACGCGAGAAAGCAAACCAATACTACGTTCACACATATAGTTTTGAAAGCGTTTCGGATCCAATTCGTTTTAAAAACGATCCGCGTTTATATAACAAGAAATACAGGTGATCGAAATATTTGTTTTCGATTTTTCATAACGGTGACGCCACGAGCAAAACCTTCTTTCTTGTTATCAAAATATGTCCGGGAATGTTTACATTTTATTTTACAAGTTGTCAAAAGTTTTTAAAGGTTCTTTATAGTATTAAATTTTGTTTAACAACGTTTTTGCTTTAAAAAAAAACGGGAGCTCACGAAAGTAAATTGGAGACGGCAGCTTTATGTAGCCTTATACACAGAGCAATAAACGTTACTTGATCGTAACGTTTACAGGCTGAACGAAACAATCAACCGTATTAGTTTGTAGTTTTTTGAAATTTCCGAGGCAAACCTGNTCATTTGTATTTTGTCGGGCCTGTTTCATACTAAGTCGAGTGGACGACCACTCTTAGGAGAAATTGTGATGGGGCCCCAAGGTACCTTAAAATTATGTACATAGAACAATCACAACCAGCATCTACCTAATCTAATTTGTATTATTTCTTTATTATTTTGTGCTGGTGAGTAAGTTTTTGTTGGGCCGATCAGCATACCGCTGCTAATTTGTCTGCACTTACCGTACACATTTTTTTTTTTAATATATCTTTCATTTTCAAAATTATAGTTTTACTCTGGTACTTTCTTTACATCTTTACCAAATTTAATTCTCTGGCCACTAGATGCCATCATTGTGTTGTCAAAAGTTATTTAGTATGGTGCTGTCTATTTCTCTACTGGTCTTCCCTGTCCCCCAGTTTCCTCTTACCATCCTTCCTTTGTGGCCGTTCAAAATATACAGGTGTATTGTGTTTGTTTATTTCTTTCTACCTCCCCTCCCTTTCTTTTATTATTTTTAAGAACAGGGTGGCGCATATATCCATCAACACTCCGACCCGTACCGTACCGTCTGAGTTGGGCATTTATTTCTTTTATTATTTGTGATAGTGTTAATAGAGCATTACACAAACGTGGGGCTTGAAAGGTTTTTACTTCTATATCAAATTTTTGTAGGATTAGGTAGGAATTGTAGGTACTTTAGGTAGGTTTCAGTTTGATGACCTTCAGTTATCACCAGAATTAGTTTATTTATTCAACGTTTAACAAATAGAACTCAGTATTACAATAGAAATAGCTTTTTAATTATCATTACTTACAGTTTTAATAAATTTTTCCATAAAATTCTAAACTCTTTTCATTTTAATCACATCTTTTCTAATCTTCATTTACGTTTTACGTTTATCAACTTCAATCCCACATTTTATAATTTTCTTTATATTTTATGTTCTTCTCACTTGTAGAATCGCTTTTTCAGTATTATATATTAATATTAATAACAAAGGGAGGATAATATATCGAAGAGGAAAGATATCTATATTTCCTCCATAATAATTCTTACAAAAAAAAATTCAACCCTGATATTTAACACTTGATTACAATATTTTTAATTTAAAACACATATATTTTTTTTCTTAAATATTCTTTTTTCTGGATATATTTTAGAGAGGGACCTCAGTAAGTGCAGATTGGCACCTAGAGCGAGGTCTCCGTCTCGATTTACTTAAAATAAAAAAAAAATAAATAAATAAAAAATAAATACATAAATAACTATTGTATTGGGGGGTCCCATTATAAGGTACACCCAATATATAAATAAAGATAAATTAGAAACAAATTAAACTGTCGATGAATTAATTATATTTTGTTTGAGTTGACACGATTGACTAAATCAATAATATAACAGAAACAAATAAATATAAAATACAATGTAAACAAAACAAAACCCAGGTTAAGGGAGCAAGGCTATTCCAGGTCCGCCACAGTACTCCCCTCCTAAAGAAAAGCGTCTAGCCAGAATAATAGTCCGGAAAACGAACCCTACGCCCAGAACGAGTGTAGGTATCTTTGCNCTATTTACATATTTCATTCAGTTTAAAAACAAACAAGAAATATTGTGATACATGTATATAGTTCAGATTTAATTATAATTATATCGCTTTTAATTAAATCAAATGTTTTATATAAATAAGGTTTAAAATTTAAACACCATAGACACACCTACATTATTAGAAAATAATAGACTAAAGTATTAACTGAAATTGTAATGATTTATATTTTATAACCCTCATTATTTGAAATTCGAGGCAGGAATTTTGTGAGAGTTGGATGTTTGGAGGGGCTGAGGGTTTCTTGCATTTAAACTACTTTTTATTTCATTAATTGGACAGTTGACAGTTTATTTTATTTTTAGTTATGAACAACTTTAATTGATTAATTGGTAGAACTGCAGTGTACGGTGCCCCTATCGAAAGTCGGTAGATATCGATAGTCGGTAGTATCAATAGTTATGGTGACGTCGTATATCGATATATACACGTCATATACACGCGAGAAAGCAAACCAATACTACGTTCACACATATAGTTTTGAAAGCGTTTCGGATCCAATTCGTTTTAAAAACGATCCGCGTTTATATAACAAGAAATACAGGTGATCGAAATATTTGTTTTCGATTTTTCATAACGGTGACGCCACGAGCAAAACCTTCTTTCTTGTTATCAAAATATGTCCGGGAATGTTTACATTTTATTTTACAAGTTGTCAAAAGTTTTTAAAGGTTCTTTATAGTATTAAATTTTGTTTAACAACGTTTTTGCTTTAAAAAAAAACGGGAGCTCACGAAAGTAAATTGGAGACGGCAGCTTTATGTAGCCTTATACACAGAGCAATAAACGTTACTTGATCGTAACGTTTACAGGCTGAACGAAACAATCAACCGTATTAGTTTGTAGTTTTTTGAAATTTCCGAGGCAAACCTGAAAACAAAAAAAGGCCGATTTGGTTCAGATCCAGATCAGAGGGCCGTTAAAAGTACACTGAGAGCACCATGGCGCCCGGAGTAGCCGAACCCTGTATTATCTACTGTGAATAGTTAATCGATAATGTTACTCGTTATAAATCCTCTACTACAATTTTATCAATTTTTATTTTAATTGTTTTCCCTTTCTAATTAATGCCGTCACATTTACATTAACTGATTATCCTTGTAAGGAGGATAAATTGAAATAGACCACGTTTTCACAATAGGCTTAAAAACGAGAGGATATGCGGCTAAACCTAACTAAACGGGGTTAATTAGGATGGACATAAAGGAGGGGAGAAGAGAGGGAAGGTTTTGCCTAGGGACCGGAGCGATGCTTTCTCCGTAGTATCATTGATCTGAAGGGAGGTGGTTGGTTTTGTGATGGCTCGCAGTGAAATACAGCCTCGGGGGATGTCAGTTCTGCACTTCTCGTCCTTTGAAATCTCCTAGTCTCAGTAAACCAACATACCATCGAGTGATTTTACGCACTAGCTTTCAAATTATTAATCTGGTATTGTTCTACACCCCAAGTCTTTTCTTTTTATTGTTTTTATAAACCGGACACAAGACCGACCTTTATCGTTAATGTGAATAAAATCGTTTGCAGTCGGTCTAATATAATTATAAGTAAATAAGAAGAGAATATTAAATTTCTTACATATGTCTCGCAAAATATCACATTAAATTAGCTCCCGAGGCGTAGCCGAGGGAGAAATTACGGTACTTATAACAAGGGAATAATAAGTGCATTATTCTCGAGGTTCATACAACATTTCATCTCCAGAATAAACAGGTCAAGTGAGTGCTAGTCAGCACACAGCGAGGGTCCGTAGGCCATACTGTATTGTTCAAGTAGTACCCTATTGATAGTGTTTTTTAAAATGCTAAAAAACCTACTTAGAAATATTTTATGGGTCTGATATTCTCAAAACACATAAACAAACTTCTGATGATGTATTTTATTGCCACTAAACCGGACTGTATCACATTAAATACATTAAAAAGACCATAATTATAAAAAAACCGTATTTTGCCAATAAAAAATAAAAATTTTTTTTTTCCAAAAAGTGGTATCTTTACTTTTGGTCGAAGAATGTTCAGGATTTTTTTCAGATTTTTTGCACTTCACATAAGCGAGATAGAGGGGGGGGGGACACGTTTCACACCCACTTCAAACGTGCCTACGCTCGCCCTATCAAAGTTATAACCAAATAATTATATATTTTTGTAATCAGCTCGACGTACCCTCTAATATGATACCCCTCACGATGTCGAAAAAAAATTAAAAAAATTTAACCCTTAAGTTTTTTTACCCTAAATTTTTTGAAAAATATTTTTTTTAAAGTCGCTATATTTTTAACATGTGTGGGTAGGTACAAGACATATGCATGCCAAATTTCAAAGTCATCGGACGAAAGGTGTAGCCGTGAGAGCATGCGACGGACAGACGGACAGACAGACACACGCGCGAAAATATAAGGGTCCTTGGCTTTTGCCTACGGACTCTAAAAACACCATCAATAGGGTACTGCTTAAACAATACAGTGTTGCCTACGGACCCTCGCTGTGTGCTGGCTAGCACACACTTGACCTGTTTATTTAGTACAGCTTTCGGTGTTGTGTGAGTTTCCTTGTAAAATATAAGTATAATTCTATATTATTTATTGTAAAAGGTTTAATTTTTTTATATTATTTTATTGGGTAATAACCAGAGACCTTCAAAATATAGCATTTATTTTTTCGAAATGTGGCACTATAAAGTGTGGCAATATGGCGCAATATAGTGTTACAATGTTATTACTAATAACATTGTAACACTGCTAATAATTATGGGGTCGGTACCTCTGAATTTACATTACATTATTTTTTCTAACGTTGGTACTTTCGATACCATTTTTAGTACAGCTGTCGGTGTTGTGTGAGTTTCCTTGTAAGATATAAGTATAATACTATATTATTTATTGTAAAAGGTTTAATTTTTGGATATTATTTTATTGGATAATAACATTGCAACACTGTTAAAATTATAGGGTTGGTACCTCTGAATTTACATTACAATTTTTTTTTCTATTGTTGGCACCTCCGATACCATTTTAGCTGGCTGTCAGTGTTGTGTGAGCTGTCGCAGTGAAAATGTATTCTTGTAATCAGTGAGAGAAAACTTTTGTGACGGAGGCGGGTCTGAGTACTCACAAATCAACTGTGCACGGCGTCGAAAATAAATGTGCACGATGCAGTAAAGTATTTAGCCGTAATCATAACCGTATACGACATGAAACTCTTTGTGGGGAAGAATTTATTTGTAAAAAATGTGAAAGTGTATTTACTAACGCGTAAAACGGAAGAAGACACGAAAAAGTTTGTGCAAAACAGCCACCTGTCCATGGTGAACCAAGCAAGAAAACGGTGTTGGGTTTGCCTCCTAATAAGGAAGGTGTTGCACCTTATGAGACCGCTTTTTCCAACAGGCTAAAATCTTTCTTTTTTAGATCCGATCAGTGTTTGATCTAGATTGCTACTTAACGGACACTAAAGATAAAATGATTACCGAGATTGTAAAATCATTAAAAGCCCACGGCTCGGTTAAAGTTAATATTGTGGTTGAGTGTACGTTTGTAGATATAACCGGAGGAATGAAAAATTAATCTTTTAAAACAAAAAATCGGGAAATATCTGAAACATTTGTTGGATCACCTTTGGAAGATATTTTAAAGGAAAAGTTTAATAAAATCAAAAGTGAGCTGCAAGAATCACAACTTAAAGGAAGCGGATGGAGTCTACACGCTGTGGATGGTATCAGGTTGAAGATTAATAAATATAATCCTTTGAGAGCTAGTAGTTACATTCCATTACCAAATTAAATTGACAGTCGAAAAGCTTGTATCAATGTTAAAAATATCGATGAAGAGCGTTTTCGGTACAGTTTTTTGACACCGGTTAGGCCTAGCAAATATAAAAAATTAAGTCATAATTATGATTTCTCTGTAGTTTCATTTCCTACTCAAATAAGTGATTTTCCTAAATTTGAAAAACACAACAACATATCTATAAATCTTTTTGGAGTGGACAATAAAAATAATAGAAGCGAGCGTAAGCATTCTTACATTCAACTAAATATGCATTATGTCTATCTGTCTGTCTGTGTGTCTGAAACGTACGACGATATCTTGATTAAAAGTTGACCGATTTTGCTCGCGTAAACGTGAGCTTCAAATTTAAAATTGGAATTTCAGAACGGGAAAAAATTTTATCAGCACCTATTCGATGAGACGAACATTTTTTAGTAAAACCAACAACGACACATTTATGAATTAATAAAGATCGTTAAAACTATTAAAGCGGACCCAAACGTTTAAAATAGAGAAATCAACCTTTTTACCGATATCTTACGTTTTAACGTAACGATTTTAATAAAATTTCATATACATCGTCTAAAGTACGATTGAAACAAGTATGTAAAATTTCAACTTGATTCAAGCAGTAGCATTTGAGTAATGAAGTGATACATTTTATAATAATTGAAAAGGCGATGTGTGGTTAGAGGAATAGTATGAATGCAGGGTGGTTCCCTTACTACTAGCCGCTGAACTATACTACTATACCTATTATCTATCAACTCATCATGATTCATGATTAGCTATTTTTTTCAATATTCAATACGTATTTATTACTATACGCTCGCTTCAATGATAGAGCCACGCGATGCCTAGTGTTTATTCTTTAAAAATAGTTAAAGAAGAATTAGAAGACCACAGGGATTTGTTGTTACTAACAGATGATTCCGGGCGAACTCACTATGTTTACATAAAAACTTTAGTACACTTTTGCGTCGCCAGATTACTAAAAATGACGGTAGAATAGAGATTTGTAAAAGGTGTTTTACATACTATGATTATCAATATGGTCAAGATGCAAGAGAAAAATTGAAAAACAATCAAAGGTTTTGTCAGATGGAAAAGCCTGCAGTTATTCAAATGCCTACTAATAACCCAATTTTAAAATTTAAAAATTACAACAGGTTACTTAAATTACCTATTATTATTTACGCCGATTTGAAGGCATTTTAATCCCGTATCAAGGTTGTGAGCCAAATGAGGATCGGTCATTTACTCTCCCTTACCAGAGTCATCAACCTATGATTTTCGCTTTGTTTGTAAAGGTATCGGAAGAAATCGACGAGGTAAAACATAGTTTACCTAAAAAGCCGATTATTTACGAGGGTAAAGAGTAAAGATTCAGCCGAAATATTCATGCAAACGTCAATATGTATGCCAAAGAAATAGAACGGTTGTACAGTTTAAACGAACCGATGAAGCCTTTGACAGAAGACGAAATATTACATTGCGAAAAAACGGATACTTGTAAGCTTTCTCTTAAACCGTTTACTAAAAGAGATTGGAAAGTTTAAACCATTCCCACGTGACAGGTAAATTTAGGCAAGTACTACACAACAGTTATAATTTAAAGTGCAAAATGCCTAATTATGTACCGGTAATATTACATAACCTCGCTGGATACGATTCACATTTTATAGTAAAACAACTCGGTTGTGACAATGAAAGAGTAGACGTCATCCCTAGTAACTCGGAAAAATATGTTTCCTTTAGTAAACATGTGGGTAAAATAAGTCTCCGGTTTATTGATAGTTTCCGGTTTATGCCGTCCAGTTTAGAAAAATTAGTAGCAAATTTACCTCGACATCCCGAAACCGAATCGTATTTTGGACCTGAAAAAGCAAGTTTAATGACTAGGAAAGGTGTTTTCCCGTACGATTACAAGGATTCTTGGGAAAGACTAAAAGAAACTTCGTTACCACCAAAATCAGCTTTTTACAGTAAATTAACAGAATCCGACATCAGTAATGAAGATTATTCTCACACTATAAAAGTATGGAATGATTTCGGTCTAAAGACCCTGTCGGACTACGAAAAGTTGTATCTAACTTCGGACGTTCTTTTACTGTGTGACTTATTCGAAGCGTTCCGAAAAAGCATAATGAAGACTCATCGTATTGACTCAGCACATTACTATACAGCCCCAGGAATGACATGGGACGCAGGCCCGGACTTTCAGTGAATGGCGCCCTGGGCTGCTCTCAGCTTCATCATGTATATTGTCACAAGAC
>KZ653376.1:78199-100563 GCA_001010745.2 Gerris buenoi
TGTTTACGCCAGTTGACTGTTCAGGATAAATATTATTTGTAAAGTTTTGTTTTCATTTAGATAAGGTCGATAGGGCACTGAGGTAGCGTCTCATCGGCCATCTCGTTTTTAGTTGGCTTCTGGACTTGGTTTCTAGAGGTCAGACTGCCGTTTTTATAACCTTTCGTTTTTACGGTATTATTTTACGTGAAGTTATTATCTTTTATTCAGTAGCTCAGAAGTTCAGTGGTTAAACTTTTATTGCAAACGAAAGTGAATTTTTCCGCGATACGTAGGTACAGAAGACACCGGGGGCCCCCCACCTGCATCCACCAACCTGCGTACCGGCGTGTTGGACTTTCCCGTCAATCGGGGTAAGCGTTGTATGATTTTTATTATTTGATTTGATTATTTCATTTGTACGTAAGTGGCGCGTACACAAAATTTTAGGAGAACTTGTAGTTCACCACGTCAAATTCCTATAAACATTAATATAACGTAATAGTCATAGCAATAAAAATTAAAACAGCTCAGTAAGGTATAAATAATGAGAAATTAATTTTTCTTGAGTAGTTTTTTGAACCGTTTTTTTCAATTTATTAAACCAAAAACAATACAATATTTGCATGTTTTCTTTTGGGTCTCTTCAGGGTTTTTTTAAAATTATTATTGCCTAATTTAAAAAAAAACCCTGAAGAGAGCCAAAAGAAAACATGCAAATATTGTAGTGTTTTTGGTTTAATAAATAGTAAGACATTTTTACACTAAGTGCCGGCTCAACAAGTAATAATTAATAAGACATAATGAAAGACGATTTACCATGCATAACATAGGTGACCTAAGTGGACCTAATACAATTATCACTATAATTTAAAAAAAAATCGATAAAAAAACTAGGTGGACAGAAAATCATTAACAATAATAACAATAACTAAAAACTCTATCAGAGCAAGAATTAACAATAAGTGACAATTAAAAATAAAAGTTTATTACTATAATTAAAAAAAAAACACGTCCTGTTATCAATAGCATTGATAAGGACTCGATTAAATTATTCCAGGTTATCCACCTTGATAAGGATAATTTAGATTTTGAGGTAACTTCAATTAACTACAAAAATTTGAATAATTACAATGTGTACAAGATGTTCAAAGCATAAAAATTATAAGTAAAAATATATAAAACTATATCGTCTGAAGCGGCAAATTTTGTGGTGGGAGACTTGAATTAACATGGTAAACTCCACTATAAAACTTATTTAAAGACCTCGAATCGGTTTTGAGGTTGACTGTTGTCTCTAAATTAATGGCAATGTTAAGTGCTTCAAGCATCTTCCTCCTGTCGGTTTTGTTTTCCCTGCCTATTATTTTAGTGTCTTTAAACTTGAACGTATGGTGTGGGGCAAGAGAGTGGCTAGACAAGGCTGAATTTGCGTTACCCTTAAGTTGGTCATAACGATGTTGCTCTAATCTGTGTTTAAGGAGTTGGCTGCTTTCACCAATGTAGCTTTTATGACACTGTACAAAAGAGATCTGATAAACAGTGCCAATTGCGTTGTCATAGGAATCTTATCCTTAAGATTGTGGAACAATTTATCGGTCTTATTCTGGGGTTTATGTCCTACAGTAAAGTTGTCACAATCAAATTTATGCAGAAGTTTCTCCGTAGTTTCTGATAAGCCCCTAATATAAGTTAAACCAACGAATTTCTTATTAATATTTGTAGTCTCTGGGTTAACGGGTTTTGGATGAATTCTGGGGTTTATATTTTTATACCACAACTTTTTAACAATATGACTAGGGAAGAAATTATCTTTCAGTTTTGAGAAAATCTTGGCACGTGTTGTTTTTTTTAAAATTATAGTAATAAACTTTTATTTTTAATTGTCACTTATTGTTAATTCTTGCTGAGATAGAGTTTTTAGTTATTGTTAATGATTTTCTGTGCATGTTGTCCACCTAGGATTTTTATCGATGTTTTTCAAATTATAGTGATAAGTGGCCGGTTGGCACCGGCGTTTTATTGAAATTTTCTCCACTTTAGTATTGCCACTAACTAATCTTTTAAAGAAGAAGTCTAGTTGGGAGTGGACGGAAGTTTAAGAAGAGGCTTTCAGGAATCTCAAGAAAGTTCTCACTTCCGCTCCAGTTCTTGCTAGACCCGACTTCTCGCTTCCATTTACCTTACAGACCGATGCCAGTCAAACTGGGCTCGGTGCTGTTTTAACCCAAGTTCAGGATGGCAATGAAAGGGTGATTGCTTATAGTTCCAGGTCTCTCTCCTCCAGCGAGCAGAACTACACCGTTACCGAGAAGGAGTGCTTGGCAGTGCTGTTCGGCATCGAGAGGAACAACCACTACCTCGAGGGATACGAATTCACGGTAATCACCGATCATGCCAGCCTTAAATGGCTTCTTAATAAAAAAAACCCTACTGGTCGCCTTGCACGTTGGGCTTTGCGTTTGCAGGCGTATAATTTTAAAATTGAAAACCGTAAGAGATCTCTGAACAGTGTAGCAGATGCCTTATCCCGCATACCTGAAATATATGTTATGGCTATCCAAAGTACTTCATCTCCGGATAGCAAGTTAGTCGATGAGTGGTACAACCGGAAACTGTACCGTGTTAAGAGAGATCCTGATCTCCACCCTGACTGGCGTGTGAGAACGACCAGTTGTTCTATTTCCGCAAGAACTTCCTCAAAGGAGAACTAGTCGACCCAAGAGAGGATTAGAAGTCATTCTACGCTGGGAGGGGGTGTGTACCATGGTAGTTTTTCTTTGAAGTTTGTAGACGCGTAGAAAGTCTTTAGTGAAGCCTAGCGCTATCTGTTGATTTTTTTCTTCTCTATTCCAAGGGCCGTCACCTGCTTCCACCTAGCGGAGATGTGAGGAACCACGTCGCTACTTCCCTTTCTCTTCAAATCCGCCAATTTTTTTATATATTTGTTTCTTTTCCTCATATCTTGTCTTCTATTTCAGCTAGAAAATTCCTTTTTGTATCTAAATTCATATCTTCTCTTTCTTTAATTTTCAAGATCTGTTTCGTCCTTTTTGATTTCAACCATTATTTCAGTGTTGCCGTCTCTCTTCAAGACGTATTGGTGTTCGCGTCGTTGTAAGGAAACCGTGCATTCTTCACTGGGCAGCCATGCGATAGCCTTCCGTTTGCCGTATCGTACGTTTACGTTTTTTTCTCCGAATTTTCCCAAGTTTAGGAAAATGTCGGGTTTTATCTTAATTTTTAGTAATTTATTCTGATTCTCTAGAATCTGTTTTACCGTTTGATATAACTACCGTTTGAATTAATTATTTTCTCTTCTCAATGTGAGTGGATAATGTTCTTGTCTTGATGTCGACATAACATGTGAACCGAACGTGAACACACATGTTCACTTCCCGTTCCTCTCTGCACTTCTAAACTGTAAGTCAGATTTTCCTTTTCTCTTTAACTGTGTGTTCTCTTAAACGGTGAGGAATGTCGTAACAGTTAAGTTCTGCGTATCAGCTTTGCAACTTAATTATTTATTCCAGGGGTTGTAGCTGGAGTTAGCTGTAGCTGATACGATGTCGGCGTTCTAACCTGTAATTATATCACCACTCAATCTGTGCCTTCATACCTTCTCGTACCGGTGAGCCTAGTTCAGTCTATATTTTATTTTAATATCAAAGTAATGAAGTGTGTCTTACAGACTTTCTTTTTCACTTCCAGTTTCGAGTACCGGGGCAAAGTCGTAACATGGAGTTCACACTTTGAACTTGACCTGTGACCGGACTTCCAGATATGCGATCGGCCCGTCTGTCTTCGAACATTATGGAACCAACTCACTATATCGTTTGAACATTTTAATACCGTTTTATTTCTTTTAGTCCCGTTTTGTTCCTGCATGTAACTTTCTGTGCCAGGTATTCGGTCGGAATTCTGGTCAGGTCTTATCCCTTAAGATAAATGTAATTTTATTTATACAATCTGTATATCCCTTTTAACCACCTTCGGGTTTTATCCTCCCTTTTATCTCTGTGGTTATTCTTCGAGCAGGCGAAGAAACTGTAACCACAGAGTACCTTTACACCTATATTATAACCTTTTATTATTATACTATTATATAACTTGTTAACCGCCTTCGGGCTATTTCCTCCGTTTCAATCGTTCAGTGGACCACGGGGAGGCGTGGTACTTAACCACTGAACATATTATTTTATCGTCAGTAACATTTATAATTTAATATTTTATTTTGATTCTTTTTTGTTTTTGTTTAGAGCCTCCACTATGTGACAGACTGTGCGGGTAGTTAGANAAACAAAAATAAAATAAATAACGGAGGGTTAATAATCTCTAATGTAAACAAAGCCTATCCGGCTTCGAGACGTTTGACATCAAAACAATAACAAAAAAAAATGATAAATATTCTCCGCCACTAAATACAGATGTGAGTAGGGAATTTAGTGCTACCAACCAAACTAAATGTCCCAGCAAAATATACCTTGAAGAAAAAAATATCCCTCCAATACCGAACCACATTTAACCTCAACAATGAAACCACTAACACGTTTTGGACTATAATTGACCATCCGGCCAAAAGGACCATAATTTTTGTACGCGCCACTTACGTACAAATGAAATAATCAAATCAAATAATAAAAATCATACAACGCTTACCCCGATTGACGGGAAAGTCCAACACGCCGGTACGCAGGTTGGTGGATGCAGGTGGGGGGCCCCCGGTGTCTTCTGTACCTACGTATCGCGGAAAAATTCACTTTCGGTTGCAATAAAAGTTTAACCACCGAACTGCTGAGCTACTGAATAAAAGATAATAACTTCACGTAAAATAATAACGTAAAAACGGAAGGTTATAAAAACGGCAGTCTGACCTCTAGAAACCAAGTCCAGAAGCGAACTAAAAATGAGATGGCCGATGAGACGCTACCTCAGTGCCCTATCGACCTTATNCATTACTAACTGATAAAATAGATTGCACATTAGAGGGTAGATGTTTAATCCATAAGGATTTTAAAACTTCCTCTGAAATTTTTCCTTCAGCCAGGTCTTTCATTTTTCGCAACAAATGGGATGGTTTGTGATCACCTAAATCCATTTCGTTTAATAAACGTTTGATTTTTTTATCACTACTTTCTGAAAATGCGGCTAGTAACGCCTTTGTAAGCGCCTCATACTTTCCAGTTGCGGGTGGCTGCGAAACTACATCGGAAACATATTCCAACATATCTGCCTCTAATGTTTTAATTATATGATAAAATTTTGTTGTATCTGCCGTCACATTTGACAGTTTAAAATTAGCTTCCATAATTAACCATAATTCAGGCCGATTTTTCCAAAATTGAGGTAGCTTGACAGCAACAGTAGCTACTTGGGACGTCCCAGCTTCCTCGTTTTCTAAATCAATGAGTTAATCATTCATTTTTTATTGAAAAAAAATGTTTATGTCAAAATGTCAAAAAAATTTTTTTTAAATATTAGATTTTATAGTAGCAGATAAAATTTAAAACTGACCTTAGTTAGTTCCTGCGAAACAATTGTTCAACGGGGTCACCAGTTTGTGGGGTTCGCAACTAACACTACTTAGTAACACTTAACACATAAAAAACACATAGATTTGTATGAATGTCAAAGAGACTGAAAAATATATAATGACAGAAAAAAATCAACTTTTACAAATAACTATAAGTGTGCAAGTGCAAGTGCAAGTGCACCTCAGTAGCACCCAAATGTGTAAATAAAATCGTCATATCTAATTAATAAATAACTAGGCATCGCGTGGCTCTATCGTCTATCATTGAAGCGGATGTTTTGCATTAAATATGTATTGAATATTAAGGAAACAGACTATCATGATAAGTTGTTAAAGAGTATGATTGTAATGGAGAGTCTAGTTGTGGAGGAGCCACCATGGGCGTAGCCAGGTTTGCCTTTAGGGGGAGGGCTAATTTTTCGGATATATATATACTATGTGACAGACTGTGCGGGTAGTTAGATCAGCCGGACTGTTGTAACCCGCGGAGTTATTCAGGATAGGGAGTGGGCTCTAACCAGAGTGGTAACCCTTTTGTTTATTTTATTATTTTAATTTACTTTTTTTGGTAGACTAACCCCTAGCGTTAACAGCTGAGACGGAGATAGGGCAAGCCGTTTCTCTGTTACGCGTTAATAGGATGGTTAAGGACCCGATACTTGTTGCGTGAGGTGAGCCTAGGCAATTCTCCAGCAAGTCGTGGATGTATAAACAACTCCGGATACCCGGTAAGCGCTCCTACCACTTTTGGATCGCCTTAATCCACACTAAATGGTCAGGTACCCTTAATCCAAATAAATGATGTTGTCAATACTAAAAAAACTTTGTCGAAACCAAAAGCTAACACATGGCACTCATCGAAGCCAACCTATCACCTGTAACATTCCTAACCTTCAAGGACAAAAAAAACAAAAAGAGCAACCCTGCCAAACAAAAAAGCAACTCTGCCAAAATGGCGCCGAATTCAAATTATAACCAATTCAAACATAAAATTAAAATAAGAATTGTACAGTTTGAATAATAAACATAAATAATTGCTACAAGCTTCTTGATGGTCTGCAAATCCCCTGTGCAACCATTTTCATCAAAGGCTTGCCTGGCATCCTTAAGTTTAGCAGGATCCAGACGTCGGAATTTTTGGTACTCAGGAGCTCCAACCGTTTGAAGATGGTGGGTGGTGGAGTGCTTTGCCGATTCTCGAAACACGTCTTCTTCACGCAATAGCTCTGGATAGTTTCTGAGCACTTCATAAAACTTGTCGTTGTCTTGTACCAGTCGTATAGTCACGGGTGCTGTTTGTGCTGTCTCTCCTTTGGTTGATATGCTTGTCAAGCTGTCAGTAAGTCGAGAATTTTTTAGATCTATTATGAGTCCAAATTTACTAATGAAGTCAGCTCCTAAAATTGGTCTACCTACGTCAGCAACTGTGAATGTCCACTTGTACAACCTACGTAACCCTAAGTCTATGTTTAACGTAACTAGTCCGTAAGTTTTTATGGGAGAACAGTTGGCTGCAAATAGTTTTGTCCTAGTTGGTCGTTTTTCAAATTTTGTTTGTGGAGGAATAACCGAAATATCCGCTCCCGAATCTATTAGGAAACGAAGATTGGATTTCCTATCCTTTATAAACATGCGGCTATGCGCTACGCCAGTCACTCCTGCCGCTGAAGTAGTCTGGCTTGCTAGTTTCCCTGCTGCTTAAATGCACACGGTTGTGTACACTTACGTGCATCCTTTCCAAACTTGTCGTGGAAGTAGCAGTTGCCGCTCTTTCGCTCTCTAGTTCTTGAATTTGAACCACCTCGGGATGTTGATCTTCTACGGTAAGGTTGATGATAACGTCCTTTTAGGTATGCAACCNAGAAATTAGTCTAATCCTCTTAAATTGATAACGGTCACAATAGGTGTTAATAGAGAAAGAGATAAGTGGTGCTAACAATTCCGCAGTACATAATTCTAAACATGGTATAATAATAGCGGTTTTCCGTGGAGCTAGTCGTGCTTTTGCATTGAGAAGAGCAATACGAACAGGTGAACCACAGCTAGAACGGATATATACACGACAGCCCCATACGCTTGAGCTGATGCATCACAGAATCCTATTAATTCAGAAGCAGAACCTGAATTAAATAAGACATGGCGGGGTATTCTAATGTCTTCAAGAGAGGGTAATTGATCTATAAACTGGCACCAACGTTTATAGACCGAATGAGTATTATCAAGACGGTCATCCCAATCGAGATGGAGTTCCCATATATCACGAACTATCATTTTAGCTAAAACTGTGACAGGACTCAGGAAACCTAAGGGGTCGAATATTCGGCCTATGACAGAGAGTACATTCCTCTCAGTGCACAGATTAAAAGGTGATGTAACATTAAAGGTGAATTCATCGTTAGTAGAGAACCAATGCAATCCGAGCACTTTAGTTGAGTTTTCTTCTTGAAATGAAATAGATGCGTTAGAAGAGAATTTGATTTAAAGAGGAACATGTGAAGCCATATCTTTACTGTTTGTACTCCACTTTACAAACTCAAACCCTGCGGAGGCAAAGATATTAATTAAGTTCGAAGATAATTGTTTACCTTCCTCTACAGTTTCGATGCTAGTAGCCAGTTCATCTATGTAGAAATAATTCTCTGTTATTTTTGAAGCTTGGGGATATTTTTCGGCAGAATCTAAAAATAACTGTTTCTTCGTTCTAAGAGCAAGATAAGGAGCTGGTCTGATACCAAAAGTTACTGTATTTAACTCCAATATCATTAAATCATCATTGGGTGAAAAGCGCCATAAGATGGAAACTGAAATCTGGCGGTACATTTAGCAAATATCTGCTTTAATAGCAATTTTTAAAAGACGAAATTGGTATAAAACTGCTGCTTAAGATTTGTTTAGCTTGGGTCCGATATGTAAAATGTCGTTTAAAGAAATGCCTGATGAAGCAGGAGCAATTGCATTGAAAACTACACGAAGTTTCGTGGATGCGCTTACTGGTTTTATCTCACAATGATGGGGTAGAAAACAACCGTCTCTACTAATCGAACTACAAACCGACATGTGACCCTGATCCAGGTAATCCTGTATACACTCATGGTATAATTGTTTTTTGATTGGATCTCGTTCAAGTTGTTTTTCGAGGGAGAGGAAGCGACGTTCAGCTAAATTATATGAATCTCCCAAAAGCGAAGGATCACGTTTAAAGGATAGGGTTACACAATAGCGACCTCCTACCATTCGAGTTTTATTCTCTCCAAAAATCAGTTCACATTCATCGTCCGGTTTTATAGGCGAAGAACGTAGTGGTGGGACGTCTTCAATAGTCCAAAAGCTGCTTACAATATCTTCTAGTGATTCACCCACAACAGTGGTACAAAAGGTTTGAATTCTAGTTGTTACAGGTTCATCCACTTGGCCCATAACAATATACCCTAAACTAGACTGAAGAGCCAAAGGTTGATTAGCGGAGCCAACGATTCTTCCAGGTCCCAATAAGATTGGAAAGAGAGAAGCGCCAAGAAGAAGTTCGACTTTCCCTGGTGTGTGGAATGTTTCATCAGCCAAGCGAATACCTTCCAGACGGCTGAGGAGAGAATTATCCACTGGAGTAGACGGGATTTTATTGGGGATTTTGCCAATAACAAAAGCATCGATGTGAAAAATTTTGGAGTCGTGGTGGCGAGAATTAAACGTAAGTGAAGTTTTAAAGCGGACAGAACTTTTACATGACCAATACCACTGACTGAAGAATTAAACTTATATTTCGGTAGTCGCAGGAAATTGCAACAGGCAAGAGAAATAAAAAGTTAAGTACTAGCGGAATCTAGAAGTGCTCTTACTTTGTAAAGACGAGACGATGAACTTTCAGGCCGAGGTGCAGAATAATTGACATATGATGTAGAATTAGAAGATCTATTATTTGAGTGTCCCAAGTAACGTCGAGGAGGTTGGTTATCCTTATCATTAAAATGAAGTAACGAATGGTGGGTAGCATTACACTGGGAAAATGTGCTTTTTGATTTACAAGAGTTTGTATGGTGTCGATTAGATAAACAATTTAGACAGAGTGATTTATTTTTAGCTACGGTATACCTCTCATTAGGAGAATGTTTTCTAAAATCTGCACAAAAATATACAGCGTGCGGACTTATATTACAAATTGGACATTTAAATGAATTGGCGACTTTATCTGTAACATAAGAGTGTGATTGGCGGGGGTAAAAATTAGTAGACAAAGAAGAGTTAGGTTTGGACGAGTTAGCATATTTGCATGATCTTTTATGAAGGACGTTAAATTTAAAAAAGATAGAACTCTATGTTTCTGATCAGACGAAGGACCACTGTCATCAATTGACATTGTTTCAGAACTACCGAATAATTTTAAACTAAGTTCAAATTGTTTTACAGTGTCAACAGGAAGCTTGTTCAGGGCTAAATGGACTTAAAATGAAGTCAGTAGTGTCCTTTAATTTAAGTGACCTTAAGGCTTCAGCGGACGCAACAAAGGTTTGTAAAAATGCATCTAAGGCAGAAGACGATTCCTCTGTAGAAGTCTTAAAATCAAGCATCTCTGAAAGATATGAAGTAGCAAGTGCTCTAGGATCTTGATAGCGATCTACTAGCATACTCAAATTGCCGTAAAGTTTTCGGCAAGTGGAGGAATACCACTAATCATAGTGAGAGCTTTGCTAGTTACGCATCCTGTTAAGTACCGAATTCTATCGGCATCTGTGAGTAATTGTTTGTTACATATTATTGATGATTTAAAAGTCTGATAGAAAATATTCCATTTACTAGGTTTACTAGAAAAAATAGGTAATTGAAGTGGTGGTAATTTAATTTTAGGCACTACACTTGCTTCCACACTTGTTTCTTTAGTCTTACTAACACTGGGATTACTGACTTGAATGCGTTCTTTCCAAATTGAAATGTGGCAGTACATCTTGTCAAAGCTTTTTAAAGATCGGAAATCAGGTGAAGCATCCTTGTTTATGGTCAGCTTCAACTCATTTATTGAATCGAGTGTTTGGGAAAATAAACATTTAGTGTCTTCTAAACTCTGGCATCTAATAATAAAATTTTCTTTTGCTATTTTATCATTAACAAAAGTTTTAGCAGTTGTTAAATCATAAGTAGTTTGTAAGCGAAGGAAAAGGTATTCTCTTTTCTTCTCAAGCACTCTTAACTTAATTTCATTGCTTGCCATTTTTGGTAAAATATGTTTCAATTAAAATCAATAAAAGATATAAGTTGAATCAGCTGGTAAAAAAATGCTTATTTTATTTTATCTAATTATTTTATTGCTTTATCATATAAAGAAGAAGTATTGTGAATTTTTTAGTGTAATGATTTAATATTATTATTTCACTCATCAGAATTCATCATGGAGATAATTGAACNTAGGTTTTCGATATATCGGAAATATCGATAATTTCTTCCGATATATCGACTGATATCGATATTCATTCACTCGATGTTGATATATCGGAAATATCGATATTTTCTTTCGATATCCCAACCCTACACGGGAGAGCAGAGACTCTCCACTATAACTACAACCGAGCTCCTCTACCCGACTAGTCTACAACCCTACACCAACAATCTTGCAAACCTTGGCTTTGTTTTGTTTTAACATTATTTAAAATGGAAATAACAGAAGATAACATTACAGGTAATTGAAACGTAATCCGAAAACGGTAACATAACTGAATTGATAATATAACATAATGAAGAGTTAAAGTTAAAATTTAACGCTAAAGCTTCAATACGTTATAAGTTATATATAACTAACATCTCATAACCTAATACCTCAGGCTCAGGAGTTAAAAAATAATATGATAACCGTTCCCGGTCCGTTAAAGTTATAATAACGAATCATGGAAACCTAATATCTGAGGCGTTATTAATACTGTTATCTACAGTCCCGCCGTTAGGTGGAATATTTATGAACTAAACTAGAGCCGTATCAACATACCACAGTACCCCCAGAGTAGGACCCCTGACCCCATCCCCCTATCTTATTCTGAGATAGTGTCTACCACCACGCGCCGCGCCACTGTCAGTCGGAATACTTATGAATTAGACTAGTGTTACTCGATATCAGGTATTTTTCGATATTACGTTATCTGAGGAACGGTTCCCTTACAATAACAGGTTATTTTTAACGGTTACGTTATTAACGACACACCTCTAAACTGGAGTATCTTCAGAGGACAGCATGTCTGGGAATCCTAGGAGCGATGAGGACAGCACCGACCCTAGTTTTGGAGGTACTGGTAGGACTTATCCTACTAGACCTGTACATTCAATAAGAGGCTATGTTTGCCTCATATTGACTTCACTACACTGGAACGTGGCAGGGTTATAAGAGCCACAAAGGCCATGATGGAAAGACGGATTGAATAAAAGTAGTTTCAAAATTGTACGACCAATCAATCTCCAAAAACCTAAAACGGAAATATCATAAAAATTAAAGAGATTATAAAAAAAGAATTCCATCAATTCAAAATCAAAACAAAAACAAATTGATTGTGTAAATAAAGATAATGCTGTAACGCGTAGAAGGATTTAAATAATAATAATATAAGGCTTTATTATATGAATAATGTAAACAAGGATAAGCACAGACTAGTGAAGAGATAATGCCTGTGAGATCTAAAGGTAATCTGCACTATATCAGACCAAGGTCATGCACTCCTACAACCAATTAACCTTTTCAACTGCCTAAACACGTTTATTCACTCAACCATATCCGGGCATAAAGCGACCGCGACCATTTAAAGATTTTGGAAATTGTTAGTAATGAACTGTAGTAGGGTTCTGGAGTGGTTAAGCTAAATAAAAATGAATACCTTATATTTGAGGCAGCAGAAGAAGAGAAGCGTGGTAAGGATGGAGTGGGGGTGAAGAGGGAAGGAAGGGAGACAAGGAAAATTGGGACACTTAGTAGAAGGGTACAGCAACACTAAGAGCGGAATAAAGCGAAGTTGAGTCAGCGAGTGACAACGTCTAACTGAATTTATCTACTTCCTAACTAAAGATTAAAGATAAGAATAAAAACAAGATAAGAATAAAAACAATATAAAAATAACAACAACAAGCAACAACAAAGGTCTTGACCAACTGGATATACACGGCCATGGTCAGACCAGTTCTATCGTATTATGCCTATGTTGTCTGGTGGCCGAGAGTACTACTGTATACTGTACTGTGAGTACTACAAAGAAGCAATTGGAGTAGAGGTGGGTAATAACTGTTATTTGATGGTAACAGGTTATGACGTTCCCGTTATCGAACGGTAACAGGTTCCTTTAACAGGTTATTGGGTAATAGGTTTTAAGATCCCTGAGGAGGCTGAATGAGCAAAAAGAGCAGCGCAAACCTGACCCGGGGGTTCTGAAGTATTATCCTACTCAGTCCCACCCCCACCCAGGCCGCCGGGCCCACGGGAGAGGAGAGACTCTCCACTATAACTACAACCGAGTTCCTCTACCCTACTAGTCTAACCCTACACCAACAATCTTGCAAACCTTGGCTTTGTTTTGTTTTAACATTATTTAAAATGGATATAACAGAAAATAACATTACAGGGAATGGAAACGGAATCCGAAAACGGTAACAGAAACGAAGAACATAACTGAATTGATAATATAACGTAATGAAGAGTTAAAGTTAAAATTTAACGCTAACGCTTCAATACGTTATAAGTTATATATAACTAATATCTCATAACCTAATACCTCACGCTCAGGAGTTAAAATAATATGATAACCGTTCCCGGTCCGTTAAAGTTATAATAACGAATCATGGAAACCTAATACCTGAGGCGTTATTAATACTGTTATCTACAGTCCCGCCGCTAGGTGGAATATTTATGAACTAAACTAGAGCCGTATCAACATACCACAGTGCCCTCAGAGTAGGACCCCATCCCCCTTTCTTATTCTGAGATAGTGTCTACCGCCACGCGCCGCGCCACTGTCAGTCGGAATACTTATGAATTAGACTAGTGTTACTCGATAACAGGTATTTTTCGATATTACGTTATNTTTTTTTATCTAGGTATTTAGTTATTTGTTCGGTTAAGTAATAAATAGCGTCTGAAGTATTCATTTTTTCTCTAAAACCATATTGGGTATCCGCTAGAATGTTGTGTTTATCAAGGAAGCGTTGTAGTCGGTGCTTTATACATTTTTCAAATAGTTTCGATAGAGTAGTTACTAAAGAAATTGGTCTGTAGTTGTTAGGGTCGGATTTATCACCCTCTTTATGTAGAGGAGTTACTATGGCTTCCTTAAATGACTGTGGGAAGTAGCCTTTATTTAGTGCCTTGTTAAAAATATGTACTAGTGGTTTCAAAAGTTTATTATAGCATGCTTTAAGTATGTTTGATGATAGAATGGGTGGACAACCAGACAATCATTCTTATTACGGGAAAAGACATGTGGTAAACAGATGGATCTCTGATGGAGGACTTGTCAGGAGCTGGGATCTACTGCACAGACCCCAGGTATGAGAGTAGCATAAGTCTTGGAAAATATGCAACCATGTTTCAAGCAGAAATCTATGCTATTCTTGCCTGTACTCATACCATCAAGAGCGACAGACAAAACCTAAGTAGACAGATATATATGTTCTGACAGTCAGGCAGAACCCAGAGCACTGACGTCACCCAAATGCATCTCCAAACTAGTCTCAGAATGTAAACAAACACTAGAAGCTATTTCTGAAACGAACAAGGTACAGCTGCTTTGGGTTCCAGGACACAAAGGAATCGAGGGCAATGAACAGGCAGATCGTCTAACGAGACTGGGCTCTGGCACGACCCCCTTGGCTCCATTACGCATTGTGGGCATCTCTAGGTGCATCATAAAAACGGCGCTGAAAAACTCCTTCCTCAGAGAATTTCAGGAAACCTGGGATAAGTCACCCAGAATGAGACAGTCCAAACTATTTATAAATGGGCCCTCTTCAAGACTCATGAGTAGAATACTGAGTCTAAACAAGAAATCATGCCACACAGTGACGGGCATCTGAACAGGTCACTGTAGACTAAGCAGGCACCTTGAGTCTCCACAAAATTGAAATACCTTTCATCAACTCCCAACATCCGGAATCCAATGGCCCAATCGAAAGATTCCATTCTACTCTCGTCGAGCATATAAGGATTTTCAATTGCAACGACAAGTTTAAAAACGAAACAATAGAGAGCAAAGTAAACTATGCCTTAATTGCGTACAATAACTCCATACATTCAGTAACTAAACTAACTCTAGTAAATATCCTGAATGGGCATTTAGATCCGGAATACCCGTTCAATATGAACTTAGAACAACAGCTTGTAAATGACTGCATAGAGAGTCACAGAGGAAAAATGAAACTCTTATACAATAACATTAACGAACAAAGTATTAATTATAAATTTAAAGCAATGGGAAATGCAAACAAAGATAGAGAACCCCTTCCAAATATACCTGAGAAAATATATGTTAAAGTCAAACAGAAACAGAGCAAAACTAAACCTAAATATAAACAGGAAACCTTAAAGTCTGTTAACAAAACGCTAAAAACCACCCAAATAGAACCTAGGCATTATAACACTAGGGAAAAAATTCATTTAAGCAATATTAAAATACCTAGAGTTAAAATTAAAGATAATGAACCTATTGCAGGTTGTTCTGGATTGCAGCAGGACACGAAATAAAAGACGTCAGCAATAACTTGGGTTTCCTCCCCATTAAATTGAGCCCTGCTAAACTTCAAACTTCCTACCATACTTTTATCCATTATTATAATTTAAAGCCACTTTATGAAGAATATATATTTAAATTTTCAATATAATATATTTTGTCAAATTGCTAAGTTTTATAATAATGACACATCTGTTACTGTAAGATTATAGAATTAAAAAAAAAATATTATAAGGAATAAAATTAGTAATATAGATGTTAATCAATTTCAGACTCGATTTAGAAGAGGTGCTATAAACGAGTTAGAAAGTCTTATAAAAGCTATTATCGGTAATTTAGATGCCGTAATTTACTGACCGAAAGTGAATGATGATTGATTATCAGTCCATTTGACGTAATAGTTGTAAATGTTCATACCGATTTTAGAATAAGAACAGAAGACGGAAATAGGACGACTCGGACGACGAAGTTCACGAGAGCGCGATACGAAACGGTATGGCGTCGAGACCGGTAAATCCGAGAATGAATTAAAAATCTCCGTGTACCCAGAATCATGTCACTGTAGAGATTCCACGTATTGCGGGTCTTGAATACATAACACTGCTTCTCCCTCTTTATGTTACACAAAACAAAAACTAATCTTGGTTACATTACTTATTGTAACCATTAACTTTAAAAGAAAACTTGAAAAAATTCTTGACTCTAAATTTAAAAAAAGAACGACTTGATAACTGAATAACTGAAGAATCATCTGGGAGAATATCTTAATAAAGGCTTAACGGCTCTTCCTGATCTTGTTCGAATACCTGCCGGAGAAGACCCTTTTTGTGAAGGAGAATTCCCTGGAGACTGCAGACCTTTCTTGAGCCACATATAATCCTCAGACGACGTTCCCTTCCTTGATGACAGTGTAGTATCGTTGAGAGCACTCTGACATTGACGAAGTTGGCTTACATGTACCTTTCTCACTTCCCTATTTGATGACAACTGTACCAGATAAGTGGTCGCACTAAGCCTCTGTTTAACCACAGCAGGAATCCATTTGATAAAACTTTTATTGTTTTTAAGATTGACCAGAACTGTTTGACCCTCATAAAAGTCTTAACATTAATTGGAACTGAGGAAGGACTTTTCTTTTCCTCCTGACTAGATAACAATGACATAGGGATCCGTGATGGAAATGATAACATCATATCCATTGGAGATAGACCAGTTACTGAAGATGGAGTAGATCTATAAGAAGATAAGCAGTTATTCAAACGCTGCTGAGGTGTAAGGGACTTCAATTCGTCATCTACTGGGAGACATGATTTTATCATAATGCGTTTGAAGGTTTGCACTGAACGTTCTGCGAGACCGTTTGACTCAGGATTGTAGGGACAGGTACGAATGAACTTAATTTTGTGATTCTTACAATAAGTAATAAACATTTGTGAATTAAAAGGAGGACCATTGTCTGATACAATGGTTTTAGGAAAAGAAAATCCAGCGAATACTTCTTCTAGTTTTGATATCAGACTTTGACTAGTAGTGGAAGACATGACAAAACACTCAATCCATTTTGAGTAGGCATCACATAAGATCAAAAAACGAGACTTATTAAGATCAAAGAAATCCAAATGAATTCTTTCCCAGGCTGAAGATGCCGCAGGCCAAGACTGACGACTTTGTTTGCTTGAATTTGCTTTCTGAAGTGACTAACAGACATGACCCAATGAAATATACTTCTCTATATCACGGTCCATATTATTCCACCACACATATGACCTAGCCAACAACTTAGATCTAACAATACCTGGGTGACCGGAATGAAGAACAGCCAAAACTGACTTCTGCAATGACCGAGGTATAACTACTCTGTTCCCAACATAAATGCAATTGCCTGAGACTGTTAACAGATGACGTTTACCGTAGAAATGTTTAAAATAAGACCCCTTCTTAGGACTATAACCAGACCAATCATTTAAAATCCATTCCCTTATTTTCGATAAGTCTTTATCAAGATTTGTCTTTTGACTAACATCTTCCAAGGCAACCAAGGGTGTAGATAGATAAAGAAAATTACAATAATTAATCTCTAAAGACTTACTGCTAGGCAATCTGGACATTGCGTCTGCTTGAGGAATGGAAGACCCTTTACGATAAACAAAAGTATAGTTGTAAGCTGATAATATTACAGCCCACCTGACTACTCTAGATGACGCCATTTGAGGTAACTTTTTAGATTCAGCAAACAGACTTTTCAAAGGTTGATGGTCACTATAAATAGTGAATTTACGACCAAACAGGTATTTGTGAAACTTTCTCAACCCAAAAATGACAGCTAGGCCCTCTTTATGTAGCTGACTATAATTCTTTTGAGCTGGAGTTAAGGTAGCAGACTCAAAGGCAATAGGACACTCAATGCCATTGATGTTGTGACTCAGTACGGCCCCAACTCCATAAGCACTAGAATCGACTGTTAAGAAGACAGGTTTGGACGGATCAAACAATACTAGTAAGGACTTCTCAGATACAGCAGTTTTGCTCTTAGTGAATNCCTGGAGACTGCAGACCTTTCTTGAGCCACACATAATCCTCAGACGACGTTCCCTTTCTTGATGACAGTGTAGTATCGTGTGGAGAGCACTCTGACATTGACGAAGTTGGCTTACATGTTCCTTTCTCTCTTCCCTATTTGATGACAACTGTACTAGATAAGTGGTCGCACTAAGCCTCTGTTTAACCACAGCAGGAATCCATTTGATAAAACTTTTATTGTTTTTAAGATTGACCAGAACTGTTAGACCCTCATAAAAAGTCTTAACATTAATTGAAACTGAGGAAGGACTTTTCTTTTCATTCTGGGTCCGAATGATGGAAATGATAACATCATAGCCATTGGAGATAGACTAGTTACTGAAGATGGAGTAGATCTATAAGAAAATAAGCAGTTATTCAAACGCTGCTGAAGTGTGAGGGACTTCAATTTCATCATCTACTGGTTGACATGATTTTATCATAATGCATTTCAAGGTTTGCACTGAAAGTTCTGCAAGACCGTTTGACTCAGGATTGTAGGGAGAAGTGCGAATGAACTTAATTTTGTAATTCTTACAATAAGTAATAAACATTTGTGAGTTAAAAGGAGGACCATTGTGTGATAAAATGGTTTTAGGAAAAGAAAATCTAGCGAATACTTCATCTAGTTTTGATATCAGACTTTGACTTGTAGTAGAAGACATGACAAAACACTCTATCCATTTTGAGTAGGCATCACATAAGATCAAAAAACGAGACTTATTAAGATCAAAGAAATCCAAATGAATTCTTTCCCAGGTTGAAGATGCCGCAGGCCAAGACTGACGACTTTGTTTACTTGAATTTGCTTTCTAAAGTGGCTGACAGACATGACACAATGAAATATACTTCTCTATATCACGGTCCATATTATTCCACCACACATATGACCTAGCCAACAACTTAGATCTAACAATACCTAGGTGACTGGAATNCAATGAAATATACTTCTCTATATCACGGTCCATATTATTCCACCACACATATGACCTAGCCAACAACTTAGATCTAACAATACCTGGGTGACCGGAATGAAGAACAGCCAAAACTGACTTCTGCAATGACCGAGGTATAACTACTCTGTTCCCAACATAAATGCAATTGCCTGAGACTGTTAACAGATGACGTTTACCGTAGAAACGTTTAAAATAAGACCCCTCCTTAGGACTATAACCAGACCAATCATTTAAAACCCATTCCCTTATTTTCGATAAGTCTTTATCAAGATTTGTCTTTTGACTAACATCTTCCAAGGCAACCAAGGGTGTAGATAGATAAAGAAAATTACAATAATTAATCTCTAAAGACTTACTGCTAGGCAATCTGGACATTGCGTCTGCTTGAGGAATGGAAGACCCTTTACGATAAACAAAAGTATAGTTGTAAGCTGATAATATTACAGCCCACCTGACTACTCTAGATGACGCCATTTGAGGTAACTTTTTAGATTCAGAAAACAGACTTTTCAAAGGTTGATGGTCACTATAAATAGTGAATTTACGACCAAACAGGTATTTGTGAAACTTTCTCAACCCAAAAATGACAGCTAGGCCCTCTTTATGTAGCTGACTCAAAGGCAATAGGACACTCTATGCCATTGATATTGTGACTCAGTACAGCCCCAACTCCGTAAGCACTAGAATCGACTGTTACGAATAAGGTTTTGAAGGATCGGACAATACTAGTAAAGATTTCTCTGATATCACTGTTTTGCTCTTAGTGAATGCAACATCACATTCTGCTGACCAATTCCATGGAACCTCCTTCCTTAGCAACCTATGCAAGGGTTCTAACAACGCAGGACACATAGGAATAAAGTTGCGGTAATAGTTGAGCATAGACAAATAAGACTTAAGCTGTGTTACATTCTCGGGTGCAGGAGCAGCAAGTATTTTCTCTACTTTTGATTTTGATGGAATCTTACCCTGTGAACTTAAGTTAAAGCCAAGAAAATCAATTGTGTGCACAAAAAACTCACTTTTCTCAACATTAATCTTCACATTATGGCTATCTAGACGCTTTAAGACGGACTCTAAGTTAATTTCACAATCTGACTTATTTTGACCCCCGATCAGAATATCATCGAAATATGCCTTGCAACCTCTGAGACCACTGATGATGGTTTCTATTGTCGATAGAAATATAGCAGGAGCAGAAGCTAACCCAAAAACTAACCTGTTACTAACATAAAGACCTTTAGGTGTATTTATAGTCAACACTACTCTGCTGGCTTTATCAACCTCAAGCTGTTGATAAGCGTTGGACAAATCAATTCTGCAGAAAACGGAACACCCTACAAATTCATCAAATATTTCCTCCGGTCTAGGTATTGGATGGTGATCCACTCTTAACTGAGGATTAACGGTTGACTTCAAATCAACACAAATTCGAATAGCACCATTTTTCTTAGGCACGCACACAATAGGTGAAGCCCATTGACTGTATTTGACTTTAGAGATAATGCCTTCTGCTTCTAATCTCTCAAGCTCAGTATTCACTGACGAGCGAAGTGCATAAGGAACATTGTAAGCTTTGTGGAACACAGGCGTGAACTTATCTTGTAGAAGAATGTTAACCTTATGATTGACGATAGGTTTACCATTGATACTGACTGAAAAGGCATTTTTAAATTTCTTGGTGCATTGTTTGATAACTGCATCATTATCTGACGTTATTGAACTGATAAGACCTTCTTGACTATTACTATACTTTGGCAAAAAATTCATTTATTTTCCCCCTCCAACTCCAATTTGGGCAAACTACCTCAAGCCAATTCCTACCTAGGATGGTTGGCTGTGACAAATTCTTAGCAATGACTAATTGAAGATCGACTGATTGACTTATAGACGACTGTACACATTGAACCAACACGAAACAGACACCACATACATCTAGCGGTTCTTTATTGGCTGCTAGAAACTTCCCTGAAAACGGGCGTAAGCTAAGCGACTTAAATTTCTGTTGACAGAGACGATTACTTAAAATAGTAGTTGAACTGCCAGTATCAACGAGGAATTCAATAGATACACCATTAACTAATAAAGTAATAGTGACAGGATCCACATTATACTCTCCAAGCATGGCACATTGTAAGGCCACATAGTTGTTATTGGGCACAGAACAAAATTGTGATGTGTGACCTTTACGATTACATGAAAAACACTTCCAATCCTTAGCTGGACAATCATTAGGTTGGTGCTTCGAGAAACAAAAACGGCAACGCTTACGCTGGGTTTGATGCGACTGGCGACCCACTTCAGATGATGAACGACGGTTCCTAGATGATGAACGACTCACAGAGGACTCATTAGACTTAACATTTCTATTTGACTGAAAAGACTTACTTTGCCTTTGAGGACCCTTACTATTCTGAGACCCTTTATTTTTATTTGCTACAGCACAAACATCAACCGCACTCCCAGCAACCTCTGGGCGAAACTTGGCTGAACTTTTAANAGGACTCATTAGACTTAACATTTCTATTTGACTGAAAAGACTTACTTTGCCTTTGAGGACCCTTACTATTCTGAGACCCTTTATTTTTATTTGCTACAGCACAAACATCAACCGCACTCCCAGCAACCTCTGGGCGAAACTTGGCTGAACTTTTAATAACCGAGTCCATGTCAAGAACAATTTTACACGCTCCATCAAAGGATAGTTTTTCGTCCTCTGATAGCAGACGCTTAATCATAGACTCATTGCGAAGACCACAAATTAACTTGTCCCTTAGTGCCTCATTGAGAAATGAACCGAACTTACAAGAAATGAACAAACTTTTTAAGCCTAGAATGTAATCCGAGACCGACTCTTCTTCTAGCTGAACTCTCCGAAAAAAACTGAAACCTCTCAGCAATAGTACATTTTTTGGACGCGAACTTGTCAATAAGACATTGTTTAAACGACATTGTTTAAACGACATTGTTTAAACGAACACATTGTTTAAACGAACACTCGGAGAGCGACTTAGGACTTAGGGATTCCCTGAGAATTTTATATTTCTCCGCACCTACGTAAAGACAAAGGCTACTTACCTTATCTTGGTCCGGAATCTTAATTATATCGAAGTATATTTTTAACCGTTCCAGAAAGTACTAAAAAGGCTCTTAATTCAGTTCATACACCGGCACAGGCAACTGAGAACCCAGATGCGAACTCGAACTCACGTGGCCACGTGGCGGGTCCGGCATTGTTCTATTCAATTTTGACCTCGTCGCCAAAAATGTTATGTTTAACCGCGGATACGCACCGAAAATAAATGATGATTTATTATCTGTCCATTAGTCATTATAGTTGTAAATGTTCATAACGATTTAAGAATAAGAACTAAAGACGGAAAAAGGACGAATCGGACGATGAAGTTCACGAGAGCGTGATACGACCGGTAAATCCGAGAATAAATTCAAAATCTCCGTGAACCCAGAATCATGTCACTGTAGAGATTCCACGTATTGCGGGTCTTGAATACATATCAATAGATAAATAAAGAAAATTAAATCATTAATCTCTAAAGACTTACTGCTAGGCAATCTGGACATTGCGTCTGCTTGAGGAATGGAAGACCCTTTACGATAAACAAATGTATAGTTGTAAGCTGATAATATTAC
>KZ653377.1:6104-17072 GCA_001010745.2 Gerris buenoi
GTTAAAACAATTTTTTTCAAACATAATTAATAGGTATTATAGACAGATGTAAGTTTTTATGTTTTGTTTTCTACAAAATAATTCTGAAATTTGAAAATCCTTACCTACAAGCTGAATGGTAAGTGTACTCACTTGAAACCAAGGACAAACACAAAAATAATATTGATAGTTGAAATACCAGAGACAAAACAAGGTTCACACTGATGATGCAATCAAGTGTATCCGTCGAGAGACTCATCTCCTCCCGTCCTGTATTAATATCCATATCAATTCATATAATATATTAATATCGATATGATCTACATATATACAATATAACATCCAAATACCACTTACTTACTAACAAAATCACGATATCTCTGAAACCATTGGACCTGTATATGAAACCATGATATGAAATTTGTAGGTATATTCGTCTCATCCCTTAAAGGTTTTTTTCAATCCGCCACCTTGATTTAAGATGGCGGTCATTTTATATACAACACTGAAGATGATATCACCGGAACCATAAGAACTAGAACCTTGAAATTTGGAAGTTAACTTCATTTTACGAGATTAATAACTTTCGTCAAAGGGTTTTACAATTGACCATTTTCATTAAATAACTAACTTCGATTCAACTCGCTACTATTATTTCAAATTCTTTGAAACACTAAAATAAAATCATTGTATTTTGTCTCATAATTTCTAAATTACAGTAGTTAAACCTCCATCCAGTGAAAAAATCACTTTATAGACATTTTGAAATTGATGAAGAGGAAAAAATAAGTAGTTCAGAATTCGACCAATTCTCGACCAGCGGAATTGCAGCGTTACAGGAAACTTATTAATAATTTAAAATTATTTAAATTGTAATTATTTAAAATATTGTGTAACTTAAATGAAAATTTAATATTCTTGTAATTGTATAAAAATAAATTAATTAATTAAAATTATATTAAAAAAATATACATAAAAATGGGAGGGATTGGAAGATGGGTATTTTTCTAGGCACATTTGTTGGTTTCAGCAGGAGATTCAGTCTCTGTTTGACATGTGTGTGATTGTGATTATACTTCAATTCTGCGCCCGTATTGTCCTCACAGGGGACCCAGGTAGAGACGGGTAAGATGCCGCCGAAGGTAAGACCCCGCGGTTGTTGGAAATAATGGAAGGGTAACTGTGCACATGCGTAGCTTGGTCAGATTTTACCTTTACGCGTAGTTGCAGGTAAGTTGAAGACGGTACTGCGTCACTCGTATTTTTGACTTAGTTTGACCAGCTGTATCACAGGGAGTACTTAAAAATATTCTCTCCTATTTTTCAGACTGAGTTCTACTACTACTAAAGTATTTTAAATAAAGTTAATCAATGTAATTTGTGGAATAATATGTTATCTTTTCGATTGTAAATCCGATTTCTCCGTTTCTCTAAATTATCACAAAAAATGGTGGTGCGGCATCTTGCCCTCCAAATCGGGACAGATGCCGCACTGCTTCAGAGGGACAGATGCCGCATATAAAATACGGGGCATCTATCCCTCACAAAATTATTTTGATATTTTATACATGTATTTAATAATTATTTAAATGTTCAGATGCCCGAAATTCAGTGCCCAGTCTAAGTCAGCAGGAAAAGACCGATTAAAATCGTTCTTATTGCGTCTCCCTTACCCTTACCCTTGAAATTTGTTTTAAACCCGTGTCGGTCAAATCTCAAGGTAGGTTGGGTTATACATAGTAAAGGTAGCATACTGATAAATAAATAAATGAATAAATAAAATGAAGAATTGCAGCGCAACGTTTACTTATTAATAATAAATTTAATAGAAAAGCAATCGGTGTGTTGTACTTAAAATGTGCCGAGCACATTTCTTCGAATGTTGTAATTTTCTTTCATTTACAGTTACAATTATTATTAAATATTACTTTCTTTCATGTATGAAAGGGCTAAACTTCTTATATCGGTATTTAAGAAATTAAAATAATTTCTTAAAAATGCTTTAATTAAACATTTTTTTTTTTTTTTTTAAAGGATAAGGAATTCTACCCTTATTTTATTCAGACCAAAAATGTTATTAACGGGTGAAAGAGATAATTTCATTAAGAAGACATGCTCTCGACTTAAGAAAAAATAAATTAATTTAGTTAAAATGTCAGAAGAAGCATAAATAAGGCTGTTCCCTGCGCCGAAAATATTTAGGGAATCTGTGACACACTGGCTCTGTGACATCTGTGAAACCCAGCTCCCATATATCTATCACTGTTCTCACCTTTTATATTTATTATAAAGAGTGGTATGCGTAATCAACACATGTTACGAACCGTGTGAAAAGGCATTTTAAACGATTTTTAAAATGTATATTTATTGTTTTCTTCTTAGTTTTCACACATTAATGTTACCAAATAATTTTACTAAGACAGGATATCTAAACACGGCAGTGTTTCTTAAATCTCTCACCCTTATTTCTATACTGTCTCCTCTTACATAAGATAATTTACATTAATCCATAATTAGTAATTCTCTGACTTCTGGAATTTTTAATTATTAACCTTCCAGAAAAGCCGAGGCATTTTTCTTCTATATCCCCCCCCCTCCCCACTCGTCTTATTAAATCCTTGGGTTAAAATTTGAATAAGGTTTTATTAACAGATAGCCTTGCATCCTAATGTGAAGCTTAATATATTGACTTCGAATATTTAAGATTTACTCGTACAGTATGGCTTAAAGAACAATGTTAATATGACATAATATGATGCGATTTATGTTTAAGCTTTGTTTCTTGGGCATAGCAAACTATTGAAGACTGCTGCGGTGGCGTACACGGGAGGGGGATCACAACTTGGACGCACACTACATTTAAAAAAAAAGATAATACTCCGACATGACGATGCGTTCCCGTCTTCTACAAAAATATTTGCCTATGAACATATTATATATATGTTGAATTGAATTAGGGTTCGTACACTAGACCGGCCACAAGGTAAGTCCGGGTTAAGAGAAGAAATTAAATGAGTATTGTATTATATTAGCGTGCGCCTATAGTAAATCAGCCCGATTGCCAGCTTGGCTCAGGTTTTTGCTGACAAATTAGGATTAGTTCACCAGGCCAGCCTAAGACGGCTGATGCCGATGGAATTAAATGCATTCACTTTTTTCGATAATATGTGTGTCTGTCGCCCCAGTCAAACTTTACGGGCGCTAAACTGGCTAAGCGAAATCGATTAATATTCAAAGCTGAGCGCAAACATGATGCGCAATTTGTAGGCTTGGTTTCATAGAAAAATATTGAGTAGGACCGAAGTTATTAACAATTTTATAAAATATAATAACTTAAAAAACTTAGGCTGACAGTAAAGGAGATAATGATTTCCCGTTTCTATTGACCCAACATAACTAAAATTCACAGACTGGCTAATCAAAATGTTTGGGTACTTCTAGACTAGACCACCTAAAGACTCGCGGTTTTTTCGTTTGGTCAGAAATTGAACCAAACCGATTGGAAATATCCTAAAAGTTTAAAAAAAATTGTATTCCCCCCACCCCCTTAAATAATTAAAGATGGCGTAGAGAACTAAAGAATTAAAGAAGACGTAACTTTAAAGTTATTTTGGAAGCTTATTGCGGCTAAACGGTAACCCTTATCGAAAAGCATATTGCACCAACGGCAACCGATTTTTAAAGATATAAAACTTTGGTCCTATGAAATTTTGTCGTACCTCCATCGGTTTTACCCTAAATTGAGCTAACATTGATTTTTTTTTTTTTTTTTTTTAAAAATTGACTTTGAGCTCTTATTATGGCGTCCGCAATGGTTGACCGATTCAATTTCTAATTTAGGTTCTTAAACCTCACACTAATGCTCTATAAATATAATATTTATTATTTTATTAATTTTTCCTAGAACTAGAGTTATTGAATATTTACTGGTGCAACTACTGTATTAAGAAAAGACACTGGTATGCAACATCATGGATGCTGACAGTTCTTTTCAATGACTTATCAGTCTAATTGGTTTTGACTACGTTTATTTTCTTATTAACTATACTATTTATAGCATTGATATTTATTTATTAAACTTATTTTTAAATATACTGTAGCAAGTTTTGTTTATCAACTTTTTGACATTTGTAAAAAGTTAATTTTTGAATTCTGTCAAATAAGTATATGATATTTTAATCTTTGTTCTATAATAACTCTTCCACTTTTTATATAATTACGTAGCATTACAAGTGGTGACCCCGAGGTTTAGAATGCCACCAAAAAGGAAACGTTTTGTTTGGCCCGGAATTAGGAAAGACTGTCAACAGTGGGCTAGAGACTGCTTTGCTTGTCAAAGGGCCAAAGTAACTAGGCATACCAAAAGCAAAATTTCCGATTTCCCAGTACCCGACGAGCGGTTTGCATATATTCATATGGACATAGTGGGACCGTTGCCATACTCTAAGGGATACAGGTATTGTTTAACGATCATTGATAGGTTTACAAGGTGGCCGGAGGCTATCCCAGTGGAAGACATCAAAGCAGAAACAATTGCCAGTGCTTTTTATTCCTGTTGGATAAGTAGGTTTGGCTCTCCCGTGCAGATTACTACGGACCAGGGCCGCCAGTTTGAATCAGCGCTTTTTAACAGCTTAGCACAGCTCATAGGAGCCAGGCACGCAAGAACTACCGCATATCATCCACAAGCAAATGGCCTCGTCGAACGTTGGCATAGATGTCTAAAAGCTTCCATAAGAGCACAAGCAACGGAACGGTGGGTTGAAGTGTTGCCTACGGTTCTCCTGGGTCTTAGGTCAGCGGTCCGTGACGATGTATCTGCATCACCAGCAGAGTTTGTTTATGGTGCTACATTGAGGTTGCCTGCAGACTATTTCCACAACAGCGATTCCCCAGTCGATGCTTCAATGTTTCTCCACAACCTTAGAGAAGCCATGAGGGACATGCAGCCTGCAAGAGCGACCCACAAAAGAAATCCAAAGATATTCGTTAGCAACAACCTAAAATCCTGCTGCCACGTATTCTTAAGGAGAGATGCTCCACATGGTCCTCTCGAAGCTCCATATCATGGACCTTACGAGGTGTTAGGATGAGAAGAAAAATTTTTCAAGATATGCATCAAGGGCAAGATAAGCCCATCAATGTTTCAAGATAAGCTATCAATGTTTCAATAACAGGCTGAAGCCGGCCTACGGTGTATCAGAGGTAGCACTGCCGCTGGTGGGGGAGTGATGTAGCAAGTTTTGTTTATCAACTTTTTGACATTTGTAAATAGTTAATTTTTGAATCCTGTCAAATAAGTATATGATATTTTAATCTTTGTTCTATAATAACTCTTCCACTTTTTATATAATTACGTAGCATTACAATACTATAGATAGACTCCAATCTACGATTTGGAGCGTATTATAATATTCTTAACAAGGGAATGAATGATATATTATTTATAGTCCTGATATTATTCCTAGAAGGCTTTGGAAACAAAATAGTTTAGGCACTTCATTTAAGCATTTTCTTCATTTAGGCCTAGCAACTAAATGATTATAGGAAACATAGCCACAGCGCGGCTATGTTAGCTATCACCCTGTAAAGTGTATATAGGTGGTGATAGCTAGTTTTTAATAAAATAAATAATAATAGGTATAACAAACAAACAAAACAGTTTAAATTAACATAACGTGAAAATAAAACAAACAGGTACTGGTAACTAAGACGATATTATGAACAAACACAGCGAAAAAGAAGACTAGACTTTAGACTAAAAAAATACGTGTACGTTTATACTATCAACTATGAAAATAATTTATTAAAAGAGGAGCAAATAAAAGACTGGATAATCATCCCGCTTCCCAAGGAAGGTAAAGATCGAAGCTCACTAAATGGCTATCGATCTATGGAATCAATGATTAACTACAGACTGAATTGGTCTGTAGTGTGTGATCTGAATTGGAATCTAGAAAAGAATAATTTATTAGCCCCCAGTCAGGCTGGTTATCGAAGGCGGTATTCAACCACTGACCAACTCGCACACCTGGAGAAATACATCCAGGATGAGTTCCTCAGCAGGTGTGGTCGGCGTGTTATTTGACCTGGAAAAAGCTTTCGATACCGCCTGGAAACACCACATCATCAAGAAGCTTTACAACTGGGGGCTAAGAGGAAAGCTACTAGCTTTCATCATTGGTTTCCTAGACAACAGAGCGGTCAGGGTCAGAATAGGGACAACTCTATCTGACCTTGAAGATCAAGAGAACGGAACGCGTTGAGGCTCCGTTTTCAGTGCTACTCCGTTCTCGGTCTCAGCAAAAGATCTTGCAAGTGTTCTCCCACCCGGTGTCAAGGCATTGCAGTATTCAGACGTCCTTGGAATTTTCTTCGCGAGGACTTGAGATCAAGACATCAGAGAAATTCTGCAAGCGGCTATAGATTCAGTAGTAGCGAAAGCGGAGAGAATGGTGTCTTACATTTCAGCGAGGAAGTCGTGGCTACTGCCTCTGGACAAAGTCTTTCAGCTGCGACTCCACATAGCTCTCGGTGCGTTTCCGACCACCAACGTCAGCTCTCTCTACGTAGAAGCTGGCTTTCTGCCAATGCATCAACGCCAGGAGGAAATGGCGCTGTCCTTTATAGAGGCAGTCAAGTCAAAGTCACGTCTCTTCCTCAGAGAAGAGTTCTTCGACACAGGAGCCATTCGGCCTGAGAACAAAAGGCTCACTATAAGGACTAGACCGCAGCCAGTTAGTGCTCGCTAGTTTAAAACTAGAATTGGAGGTGAAGAAGATATTATTCATGGGTGGTTCATCCCGAAGAGGCCAAAGATAGGGATGTCTACTCGTCTCGCGACCCTACCTCGGGAAAAAATTGTTCCCGAGGTCTAAAAGCAAGGACTGTTAGAGACTCACGACCGGGCCCCAGGCAGAAGGGTCTTCTACACAGATGTTTCAGAGACGTCTACAGGAACCGGCTGTGCAATGCACTCCTTGCAGGAGACCAAGTCTTGGTCAATGTCTCCTCGCTCAGGAGTTTATACCGCCGAGCTTAAAGCTATTGAGAAGACCCTTGCCTATTGCTTGACTTTAGGACTTTACAGAGAGTATAATAATATGTACGGACTCGCTCTCGTCCCTCCAAACACAAAAGGCAAGTTTTCAGATGACCCAGTAGTAAGCAAGATATACGACCACATATCCTCTCTTCGTTCAACTTAGAGACACGTGGTCTTGATATGGGTACCGGGGCATGTCGGCATCGTAGGCAATGAATCTGCCCATCAAGCTACAAAGCGTGCGTTTGCAGCAAGGTATTTCTACCTCCATCTACACCTGTAGATCAATAATAGAAAGAGTTGGCAACATTAAATACCTGGGAGTAATGATAGATTCCATCTTAAATTGGAAAACACATATTAAATGGGTGGTTAACTGAGTAAGAAAAACTTTTTATAGCTATAGACAGATACGAGAATTCTGTAACAAGGAGACTTTAAAGGTATTATACCATGCACTAGTTGAGTCTATTCTGAACTATTGTATTCTGCCTTGGGGAAGCGCAGCCGTGGCCAATATAGAACTAGTAACAATAGTCCAAAAAATAGTTATTAAAATAAATAAATAAATATTACAATTATAAATTATGATTGAATGAAATATCTATTGTTCGGTGAATTGGCGCGAAAAAAAAAATGCGGGATGGAATATTTGAATATTTATTAATCATTAAATGTTTGATTAGAGAATAACTTTTAATTAAAGTTAAATTATTTTTAAATTATGCAACAACCTACGTCTTCAATTATGTTAAGGTTGTCTTTTTCTTTTAACTTAAATCTTGAGTTTTAAATTGCACTTTTTTTGAGTTTGAAATGCATTTGTTTGTTTCTCATCTGAAGTCATGTAGGGTTTTCCTTTACCATTTACCGGCCCTGTGATGATGCCCGAATAGCCGAGTTTTGAAGATTGAATACTCATTTTGTGGAGAAACTTCCTCACTACCTATAGTAGGAAAAGCATTGTTTATTATTCAATTGACACCAACTCCACTTTTCCACTTATTCTTCATTTCCTTTATTCTTTTGTGATTTGCTTTCAAAGCCATCGTATTTTAACTATAAACCATTTTTTACTACGTTTTTATTAGCTTGCTTTCTTGTTTGTTTGTTTGTCCAGTAAAAATCTTGCAATCGTTTTTTAACTAACTTCCCGAGTAGCTTGACATTTAAAACTTTTAGAATAGCTCAGAACACGATGAAAATTCAATATTTTAATACTTTTACCCATATTTCAGCAATATTTAATTCGTTTTCAACAAATTNATCTTTTATCTTATAATTTAATTAATTCTTAATTCTTCTCTTAATTTCCTTCATCTACAACATATTGATTTAATATACAATTATCGATTTAAAGAGACAGGGTCCTCTCTATAGAGTTCTACCCTACTGAGGGTCCTCACCAAAATAAAAACAATGAATATACCTACAAATAAAGCTATAATATTTGTTTAAAAAAAAAAAAAAATGTACGTATAAAATATTTGATGGAAATAAATATATATTATTATTAGTTAGTTTAGGTCATTGGTTGTCGTAACTGCTCACCCCGGTCATTCGTTAAACTGGTTGGCGGCTAGGCTCTTCTCGCTGGTCGAGAGGATGCGGCAGTCGGTTTGTTTTTAATTAGGTTAAAATAACTTGGGCGTAGGCATCCGCGGGTAGACTCGTAATAAACAGCTTGGTTATCCGGTGAAATCCGCGTCACAAAGGGGGTGAAGTCCGACGTTTCGCTTCCACTACTGGAAGCATCTTCAGGGTTGTGGTGCATCGTGGTGTTAATTCGAAGCAAACACAGGATGTACTGACGACTGGAGAGAAGAACGGCGCCGCGGAAAACCAAGCTGTTTATTAGGTTAAGATAGTATATTTAAAAATTTATTTATTTATTTCTTACTGTGATATTAGATTCTTAAGATAGGTTTAGTTAGGAGGTGGGAGTTAAATACATCTCGGTACTATTTTTCAACCGGATGTGATCCCACAGCATAGCTAGAGGAGTCTCTCACCTAAATCTGTGATAATTAGTTTAGTTAGTGTAGGTAACGTTTCAACCTAGCTGATTGGCTCATCATTCTAACTAGGGATAGGTATTTATTATTAGGTTTATTCAATGTTTAATTTAGGGTCGACCACCGTTATCACCACCTCGGCTATTTGTTCAAACCACGGTGGCTGAGTCTCTCTTTCAGAGAGGTGGCGGCTGAATTGCATGTGATATTAGCCTTTAGTTGTGTTGTTAATGTTCGCGGCCTGTGCTGGGCCAGACAGTCGTTGGGGGGCCTGGGATAAAGGCTCTCCTTTTATCGGAGGAAGAAGGGCTGGAAGCTCTTGGCGGCTCAATGGATCGGCGGGTCCCCCCCGGGGTATCTCTCTGGTTCGGGGGCCGGTGGCCTCTGGGCACCTGGAACCCTTTCTGGAACCGCTTCTTGCTCATCTTCATCATCATACAGAGAAACCTCAACGAAGTAATCTACATCGATGAATCTTTAGCCTCTGCTTCCTGACTGGAGCAGGATGTATAGAGGGAAGGATAAGTATGGGAAACCAAGAGCACACGATCATCATATGAAACGATGATGACGTTAAGTCGCCTGAGGTACCATATGCTCCTTTCAAGAGTGTGTTACAAGAAATGAAGGGTTCTTTACCGACAGGGTTTTTAGAGTAAGGGCTACCAGCGACTGTCACGGTGATCGGCTGAGCGGGAGCGGGAGCAGTCTTCAAGTTGTTCAATTCTCACACTCGAACATCCTGTCGTATTTCCCACCATCCAAAAAAAATAAAATAAAATAAAATAAATAAATCTCAAGGTACACTTCATGGTATGATATTATTACTAATGAAAGAGGTCGTACTTTTGAAGATTTTTTTTTTTTCTTTAACGACGTTGTTTTTTCTTAATGAAGGTTCAGGGCGTTCCTAATTTTGGAATAGTTTTGGGGTTATAGTTATATAGGCCTAGCTATATCATCTAGTTCTATGCTCCCTTTTGTTTTTGATTGGTCTGTATCTGCTGAAGAAAGTGTTTCTTATCATAAGCACTTGTTGTTTCGTGAAGATCCATCATCTAAGTCCACAGGTATAGTCTCAGGTTTCAAATATAACACCAAGAGGGAGGATTGAAATAAGTTTAGTGAAACCATGTCTCATGGTTCTACTACTTTAATTAATTAGTCTTCGGTTCCTGACCTCAAATATTTGAATTTTCTCGTATCAAAATTTATTAGCCGCTTTCCTGACAGATATTGTTCAGCTTTTTTTTATAAGGTTTAAGTGTGTTGTCTTGCTTAATTTCCTTTGGTCACGTCTAATGTTAAGAAAGTTTAAAAATCCGATACTTGGTGGTCTGACGATATTGATAAACTTAGAAAACGTTTTCGATCTCATACCACCAAGGAATTTATCAAAGAAGAACACATATACAAAAATTAAGAACTACGTAATCCTAGGAAAAAAAAATATTCATTAAGGCAGTGTGATAAACTTACAAAAAGTTCCAAATTAGACAGTTGGAAGAAGTTTTGTTTAGCCCTAGAGACCCCTGGAATTTGGCGTACAAGATTTTAGTCGGTAAAATCAAACCATCTACGCGCATATCAACGCTTAGGGGCCCCAATGGCTCTTATAATATTTCTCTCCAGCAATATTAATTCTTTATTTGTTTTTAAATCTAAAGGTTTTACACAAATGAGTTTTTTGTTTGGAAGTATACAAAAGTGATAATAAAAAAAATCCCGTCAAGTACTTGCCAGAGAGTTACTAAAAGGGTTTCTTCGGTCATAAGAATTAATTATTATTATTATTATATATTTTTTTAAACAAAAACATTTATGGTTCACTTTTAAAAATCAAGATGTGCATATATTATTATTCTTTACTATCTTCGGTATGCGCTTATTGAATTCTTTTAGGGGTAAAATGGCCGCCAATTTGGAAAC